>VZTO01012228.1:0-29166 GCA_013400615.1 Syrrhaptes paradoxus
TTGGAAGCTTGCGTACAGGATGGTAGTATTTGCTCTTGGCAATGCTCCCCCTTCATCAACCGGAGTGCGTTTGGTATGTCTCAGCACAACATCACAATCCTGGTGGGCCAGAGATTGGCAGAGAGGGTTCTAGTTAAACATACATAAAAACCTCTGAAAAATTATCTACCTGGTATTAAGGATCTTGTGCAGATTTGAAACAAATTTTTGATTTTTTTTTTTGTCTTTTCCATCTCTTGCTGCAGAGACGGCAAGGGAGACAGCAATCATACGTAGACATAAAATCCACAGGTCTTAAGCTATTGTCCTAAACCCTGGAGACACTAACTTGTCTTAAAAAAAAAAAAAAAAAGGAGAATCAATTTGGATAAAAGAAAAATAATGAGTCTTTTCTCCTGGTTGGGAAAAATGCCACACTATTTTTCTCTCTAACTTGAAGTATATTCAGCCTCAATATTTAAAACATGCAACGTTATAATCAACTGAAACAAAGACTTATGCTAGGGAACTGTCAAATATCATTAATAGGGCTACTAGCTCCATACAGAGCATTGTGCTGTTCTTTTTAAACATAAATTAGCAAAAGTCTGAAATGTCACTTAGCAGTGCTTTTATAGGGTATGTAGCTGGGCATACCATGTAGAATAATGATACTTGTTTCTGCAAAGCAGGAACTTTGTAAAATTTTGAAGGAGATCTCAAATAATTATTTTCTTCTTGTTTAAGTTTTCTTTTGGAAGTTGAGTATCTCTGTTATACAATAAAAGGTTGAAAAGAGAAATATGGTTATTTTATTTAGAATAGCATCCTAAGAGCATTACCTCTTACAAATTCTCTCAGCTCTTGTATTTAGAGGGAAGAGGGGATTGTAGTGGCTTCCAAACAGGTGGTTCGGATCCCAGGAGAGTTTGTGACTGTTTTGAATGGGTTCACATGTAATTCAGCTGTATCAGTTAATATTTGGAATCGTGAGTCTAGCAAAATGGAGGTCTCAACTAGAGGTGGGGAAAATTCAGGAGGTGACTGAGTTTTGTGTATATAATTGGGTGTGCTCAAAGTGGCGATGTTGTTCACAGCTCTTGGTGCTACACAGATTGACAAACGGTAGAGAAATCCTAGGTGTGTGCCTTTTTGATTAGAAGTCACCAAGGTAAAATCAGTATATCAAATGTGGAAATCTTGAATCTCTAATAGAAGTACTCAGTGTTTTATCAAAGCAAAAATATGTTTCAGTTGCACTCAGTGACCTTTCGGTAACATACTACAGAACGCATGTTTTAGACAAAGCAGAAAGTTGTGTTAAACAGATTCTGCATGAGATTGGTGATTGCTGAGGAACCTGGGGGTATGGGGGCTAGAGGGGAAAGGTGTTAAATGTTTTTATTACCAAGTAAGCCTTTTCCTCACCATTCTGTGTGGTGTATGTCTGATCCTCAAAACCTCTTGAACATTTGGGATGCTGAGTTTTTATGAAAACCTGAAACAATCTCACTTTCGTAGCTTTACCTATGTGATAATGTCTATCATGAGGTGGTACAAACAAAAGTGGGGTATGAAGGTGTTAAATCCAGTGTAGCTGTTACCCAGGTTTTACTCCATTGTAGACAATATCACAACACAGAAGCAAGTTGGAGCCTCCCTCAGGTGCTGTTCCAGACTTTTGGAAAGTGTAGCTAGAGATGGATGGTAATTAATGTTTTGCAAATAGTTGACCTAATTGCTTTGTCTTGATGCCATGTCTTGCTAAATGTAGTTCAGTAAGCTTTTGAATATTAGTTCTTGAAAGTTACAAATTTCTTGCATAACTTTACAGTAACTTTAAGGACACAGACAAATGTGAAAAATGGGATGGCAATCACACTGTTCCATACAAGCTCTTTGGTTCCTACAAATGCTTACTGTTGCTGTTATTTTTGCCTATTAATTCATACAAATTTGTATATTTCAAGTAATTCCTTCCAGAATTACTGGTCTCTGACCTGACGCTGTAGAAAATAATTACTTGGGTCTGGATGCCTTATTTTGTCAGCCAGCTAATATTATTTGTAGACTCCATAGCTATATAATAGTAAAAGCACTGCAGTATAACAAAATCACTGCAAATGAAGGTTTAGAGAAACAGACAGACTCCTAAACCCAGGATTATTTGGTTGTCAGAGATAAAAACTCTCTCCACCTTCTCAAATACTTATGAACACATAGCAAACTAATTTGAAAACAGTGTATTGTGGTAATTTTTATTTATTTATACCCCTCTAATATATAATAGTTCATGTCCAAAACTGGTAATCTATGTTATGGGCACTCTAAAAAAATAAGATTTCCACTTTAAATGAAAAAGATCAATTTAAGGCACAGGAATGTAGTTTACAGAAACAGCAAAAGCATTTGAGACCCACAGTTTGTGCAAGGAGTGTTGGAGGTAGAAGAAAGTCTTGTATTACCTTTGTATTTTTACACATTTGCTAGAAGTAATTTTCTGTTAGTCTGAATTACCCCCCCTTGATTTTAAGATAAGCTGCAGTCCAAAGAGAAGCCTGGCTTTTTTCACACTTGAGTTAACACTCTCTCTCTGAAAATAATGATTTGTTAAAGAATGCTGTCAGGACCTTACCTTATCTGGTATTTGAAATATTTATGGAAATGATTTAGCTTTCATATCTATGCCCATTTCAATCTTTGCAGCAGCAAGGAAAAGTTACGCTACAATCTTAAAAATCAGCCGGTTTGACTATTTTAAAAATGTTATGCAAAACATGAAAAGACCTGTTTCAGATCCCAGTATGTAAAGACTCATGTGCATAATATACAGAAATTTCCACTTTTACCAGGGTCATAAATTGTTCTGATGTCACAGCAACATTCAATTTCAAAAACAAACAAAGCCTTTTATGTCCAAGATTTATGCCTAGCTGAGTAACAATGATGTATCTTCAAAGAAAGTAGAAGTGAAAAGTTTAGGGATAGACATATCAAATTACTATTGATGACAGTTTATGGAAAATACTAATGAATATAATATTACAGGTGTTAAAAATATAGTTGCACTAAGGCTGAATAAAGAATAATTTTGGTGAATGGAAGCATAAATATTTCCAAGCAACCAGAAGCAGAGCTGTTGGAAAAGATATTTATCAACCAGAAATAGTTTTTAAAATTATCTTCTTTTTTTATATTAAGATTAAACATCTTGAAGAAACAAACAAAAAGAATCACAGACCTGTACCCCAGGCCTACTAGTTTAGGTATAGTGGAAACCATGACTAATGTTAATCTCGCAATAGTTTAAATGGCTACCAGACTTCCTTGAAGTCCATAAGATACTTTATCCTTAGGATACTGCAAAGCATGTATGTAAATCTCAATACGATCAGATTATAAATTGGCCAGTCACTGGGAAGGGTCTGTTTATTATTTTGGTGACAGTAAATTCACAGCTTCAAGGCCTGTATCATTGTTCAAATGGTATTCATTTTATGGCTATCTTTTAAGTAAATTACTTTATTGTTTCTTGGAAAAAATAAAAAGTTTAAAAAATCAAGATATCTTTAGAGAAAAAAAATATGATGGCAATGTGAGCTGTGATTTAATTTTATTACATTGATCATGTTAGCAATATTTAATAAGTAAAAAATATAGTTGTTTTAGAACAGGATCCACAAAGAGAACTTGGAAGCTTAAACTATATTTCAATACTTTAGTGGATCCCTATTACTTAAAGAAAGAGGGAAACAATTAGAACTGACTAAAATGCTTTGTGCAATTCTCTGATTATTTCCATTACCCCTATCAGATAAAACCTTCAAAACCTTTTCTGGGACTTTGTGAGAATTGAAAGTCTTGCACCTGGGGAGAAATAAACCAATGCACCAGTCCAGGCTGGAATGACCAACTGGAAAGCAGCTTTGCAAAAGAGAGGCCCTTGGGTCCTGGTGGACAGCAAATCAGCCAAATTGTGCCTTCATGGAAAAGGCACCTAATAGCATCCTGGGCTGCATCATGAAGAGCATCACTAGCAGGTCAAGGGAGGTGAGGTAATCCTTCTGCTCTCCTCAGCAGTTGTGACATCACATCTGGAGTGGTGTGTCCAGGTCTGGGCTCACTGGTACCAGACATCAGCATACTGGAGCAAGTCCAGCAAATCACAGAGACATTTGTGCATCTGGAACATCTCTTATGTGAGGACAGGCTGAGAGAGCTGGGACTGTTTGGCTGTAACAAGAGAAGGCTTGGTATGTATAAATACCTAATGGGAGCACGTAAAGAAGACAGATCCAGATTCCTCTCAGTGGTGCTCAGTGAAAGGACAGAAAGCAATAAGCACAAATTAAAATACAAGAAATCCCATTTAAGCATAAAGAAGAATTTTTACTGTCAAGATGATCAAACACTGGAAAAGGTTGCCCAGGGAGATTGTGGAGCCTCCATTCTTGGAGATACTCCAACTGGACCCAGTCCTGGGCAACTGGCACTAGGTCAACCTGCTTGAGCAGAGGCTTAGGCTAGATGACCTCCAGAGGTCCCTTCCAACGTCAGCTATTCTGCGATTCTGTGAATCATCTCTGTTAACACAGAAATCTTCTGATTTTGATTAGCTCTTAATGTCCAGTATGAGCTTTCAATGTAACTACAGACACAACAGTCAGTCATGTTTTACTAACACAAATCACTACTTCATTCGTGAGTGACAGCGCTGTGTAATTTCAGTGTCTCACATGGATTTGCTCTGCTTGTGTCCTTTGAACGTATATGCTTGATTTGCAGACTTGCTGAGTTTCAGAACATCTTTTTCCCTTTTGTTTCAACTGTGCTCAGCCAGAGCTGATACTTCCTCAGAGTCCTTCTGGAAAGTTTTGTCCGAGTCCTTTATTCAATAACTACAGAAATGTATTGTCAGATTACCTTTTTATTTATCATTCCTAGTCTTATATAAGCCGCTAGTCATTATCATTTTTATTGAAAAATGCCTTAGTTTTTGCCTATCTCTTTTCTTGAAGTCGCCTCTATTTATTTGTCCAATTTCCTGACATCTGACCTTTTGACCTTTTAGAAAAATGCATTTATAGTCTAATCTATTTTTGTCCACTGACTTAGGATTTCTAGCCTAAACTTAAATCACTCTAGTAGTGTGCTGGGATTTTACTTGCCTCTTTTGTCCATGGCCTCTGGGCTTAGAAAATGTTCAAGCTCTCAACGTTAAATTAAATAAACTTTAAGGAACAGAAAATGGCTACTTTATATGTCTTCTGAAATGGTGAGTTGAGTTGCTGTCCTCACCTCCATCTCAATGCTTCATCCAAGTAGCTCAGAAGAGAGAGAATTTGGAATTTCTTTGGCTTACTGACTAACTCTCTTATCTGTTGTGGTCTATAAGATAAATCAGAATCTCTAGAAGGTAGGTACAGGAGAAATTCCATCACTGTCAGTTTTTCCTGCATTGCTAGCTGTATGACGAAATAACTCACAGACAGACTAATGACAACATGTTTTTTATATATAAAATTAAATTTATTTGAACTGAGGAGAATGAGGTAAACTCAACTCTTTCAAAACAGGCATTGTGAAGAAATAATGAAAAATGTTTTCTAATAATATATTACTGGCAAACTGATCTTGCCATAAGTAAATTACCAGCAATAAAATAAATGAACTCCACATGTCCTTGGTACTGTTCTGGTGTGTTTTTGCTGGAGATTAATGTGATTTTTTTTTTCCCCATTTGCTTCAGGTGCAAGCATACACTGGGATGATTAATAAGATGTCAATGGGACTATCCCATTTAGTTATTCTAGGGTAAAGATTTGTGGTTGAAACTCAGCAAGGTTTTTGAATAGGTACCTAACTTTACACCTTATGGCAACTGTTCCAACCAAGGCAACCAAAGTGTTTGTTGGCTCAAAGGTTAGGTGTGTGCTAAACTGTGTGGTTGAACTCAAGCCTTGTATAGCTATATGAAACACCCGCTGATGCCTAGTGGAAGGTTCTCAGTGGCCTCACTAGGGCTGTATTGAAATCAGTATGTTGACCTTGTATCTCCTCATTCAGGCTATTTTCTAAAAACTTTCTCTACTTAGCAAATTCAAGTTTGGTAAATCCTCTCTTGTCAAGTTGCTTTAGACTTTGCTTATCTAGACATTTCTGAAGATTGATCCCCATACTTACAGCTGCTAACAGGCTGTGATGGGGCAATAAATGCTGTATGGAGGAAGAGCTCAGCTGTGAATGTCTGCACAGCAGTGTTTGGACTGCTGAAGGCCATAAGGGTGTTTGGATAGATATTTGGAACGGCCAGTCCTAGCTCCCCTGTGTCTGCCTCACAAAATGTCACTACATATGTGTGTTCTGCTGGGGCTTTTAAAGAAGTCCCAGTTTATCCCTGCTACTGGGACACAGAGTTTACTCCACTTCTTGTTGCTGAAGAAATCATGTAGAACTAACCCCCCGAAATAAAACTTTTTCTTTTTTTTTTTTTTCCTCCTTACACTAAGACAAAGATGTCCCGTGTTAAGGCACTTCCCCCTTTGCAGACAGAGATAGGAGGCAAATGTAACTTGGTATATAGACCACTCTCCATTCTTCTTTACATCATTATCTTTGACTGGGAACTCTGTACTCTTTAAGGAAATAAATTTGTTCAGCTGTTTTATCTCAGATTTGCACCCCATTTCTTTCCTCTTTTCATGCAAGAATGCGATCTTGATAAATTACCTTGCTATGTATCGCTGTTGCTTGAGCAGTTAGCAAGACTATTCCCATTAGGTGGTAAAACTGCTGAGATGAGTCAGGTGTTACTTTTATAAAGAAAATACTCATTCTCTTGCTTTCCTGTATACAGTAGAAGTAAAGGAGATGGGAAAGTTTCTTTGCATAGCTCTCCAGTTCTGCTGCAAGAGAAATATTTTGCCTAAAATTAGAAATGCTGTCTCTTTGCTTCCTGATGCTTGCTCAGGTGTTCTCATAGTTTGCTTCACTGAGCTGCATGGCCCACCCGTTGGACCCAACCAGGACTCTGACCTCTGCATTTGTGTTAGTTCTTGGCCAGCTTAACATAAACTCTTCTGAGACTTTCCATGACTGGAAAAGTCATGGACTTTGATCCTTGCTGACTTGGTCTTGGGGCAGTTGTTACAATAGTTTCAGCTCCTCCAGTGTGAAATGCATTTTTATTGCTTGTTTATTTCACCCTGATTGAAAAGAGCTCAGCATATACATCAAATCTAAGCAGGTCAGTGATTCACGATGATCATGAACAACTTCCTGACTGATATTAACAATTTTTATTCCTTTATATTAACAATGCTTATATTACCAAGACATGGACCCAGCTGTGCTGGTCTCTGTACAAGCCCCAGATAAAAAATGATTTGTGCTGCCAAAGGGTCTGACAAGCTCAATGAGCAGTGTAAGCAAGGTGTTCATATATAGAGGGTATGATGTACAAGTGGGCTCACAACTGGGAGAGTTTTAAATGTTGTGCTGCTGTTATTATTATTTTAAATTATGGCCCAGGACTTAGGACCACTATTATCCAAACAGAATAGATGCATCTCCTTCAGTCTCATTTGATTAACACTGAACAAGCAGCACTGGTATTTTCTTGTTACCTTTCATTTACTGAAAGATGAATGTGTATTGTAATCTCTATAATTTAAGCAGGGAAATTTTTATCTGCCCACATACTACAAGTGTTTCACTTTACTCAGGCACAGATTCTAATACCATATCCTTACTAATTTCCCTTCACAAATAAGTTTAATGATGCCAAGGCCACATACTGCCCTTGATAGCTATGAAAAATCCCATTGAAAATCAGTATGTGTACTTCATGCAAATTTAAAATCAGCTTTGGCTCAGAATTCCAGTTGTTTGTTTTCTGAAATGATGGTGTGATAGGTGTCTTCTTGTGAACAGCAAGGTAACTTGCTTATTCCTTAAAGTCTACCATCTTTTTTAATATTTTAAATTCTATTGACTAGAGTGATTTGTGTATGCATTGAAAAAATACAAGTAAGAAGACAGCCTAGAGAATGGATCAAAATGCAGTTTCAACAGTATGTGGTTATATTGTGTATGCTAATAATGTTTGACTTGTAGTTATTTGGGCATCAGTGAAATAACAAGATGACCATCACTGCAAGTTTAGCAGAGGGTCTGTCCACATAGGGTAGTTTCATGCTTAAAGATGCAGAAAAAGTGTTCTGGGTTCTTAATTTATTCTTTAACTCACTTTCACAGAGTTTGTATTTAAAAGAGAAATGTGGAGGTAGATAACTTAATTCAGCTTCTACTGAAGGGCCCCCATGTGTTAGACCTGCTACCTTAAATTATTAAGTACTGAGGACAGGCTCTTTTGTGTTGTATAGAAAGTGACACCCCTAACATGTCTTAACAGCTACAGCAGTTGTATGTGTCATTTGCTGTGAACTTGAATGGGAGTTTAGTTGACAATGACAATGACAAGCCATGTGTTCTCTACACTGTTTGTGTTTTGACTGTGCATAACTCCATGCAAGTTCAGATGGAAAGAGAAAAGAGGTTTCACATGTTTACAAGGATACACAACTTCTATTGGGGTTTTTTTGTATCTGAAACTTGGTAAAATGGTAGTCAGCATAGCTTTCTGAATTACTGGTTTTAAGAGACTCTTTCCTACAGCAGGTTGATTGGTCACAACTGAAGTCTGAGATCTGGAAGGAAGAAGGGAACGAGTATCAGGGATGGAGGAACATAATGGGGTGTCCTGGAGATGATCAAAAGTCAGTACATAAGAGGATTCAAGAATATTTACTATTAAGTGTTGGGCTTATGTAAATATTAGATTAGCAGAATTTGTTGGGAAAATGACAACCTGCTTGGTAATGTTTGAAACTGCTTCAACAAATCTTGCAGGAAAGAAAGAGGCGCAGGTACTGACTTGGAGACCTAGACTGTCTGTGAGAAAATGAAGCAGAAAATGCAGGTTTGTTGAATTGTGTATTGCCCTATGGAGGAAAATGAATACGTGAATATTCACTAATGTGAATGTCTAGAGCTGCTATGGCAGGAAGTTCTTACCTAAAGAGGGTAGATATTTCTTAGCTTTGAATTCACCTTTATCTGTCCCCTTCTATAACTGCTTCCAGCAATCTCTGGCATGAGTTTTAGAAGTGGGAGAGCTGCTCCTAAGAATTAGTCAAATAATGCATGGCTTCAATTTCATCCTTTTCTTTGTGAGCAAATTGCAAGACTCCTAAATGGACATCTTTCAACTTTACTGTATTTGTGTACCACTCATTATATGTGACATTTGTGAAGTCTGCTGAGCATGTTTTCATGATATGATAATGCAGTCTTACAGGGTTAAAATGTCATGATCGCATGGAATATAATTAGGAGAAGAATTTCTTATTTTGATGAGCCATTGTTGAGGCTCTTGTAAATTAAAATGTGTGTCATTGAATGCACATTAAACTAGCTGCAGATCTGGGATTGGCATTTACATTCACCCTTGCAATTGGAGCTGATAGAATGATTCAAAAAGGATTTGTGACTGTGTTGGGATGATGTGCTCATTAGTGTGGTTGTGTGGTATCCGGAAGCCTAGAAAATGCAGCAGCAAATGGACAACACAGCATGCAACAATATACTTCTCCTTTAGCAGTCTGTCTCTGATAAAGGTCAGCACAATTTAGGTTGTTACCCACATTGCTGAAGTGTGTATGTAATGGAGAAGAATGAGAAAAAATGACCATCTTCCTCCATGTTACCCTCGTACTACTTAAAACTATGCTTAACGGAACAGTTCTAAGTATTTAAGGCCATATTCAGAAAGCTCCACCCAAAAAGCCCAAATTGATTTTTAATTCTAACATCCCTTCTTACATCTCCCCCCTACTCCAGAAGACTCACGTCTGACAAATTCATGATGCTGAACTCTGCGTATCTGTTGGATATGGAGGAGAATAAAGACTATGGTGTTTAGATTAGGGAGTTAAATTTACAGCAGGTGTGACAACTTCTAGCTGAGTGAACTGGTAAGCTTTGGTTTGGGGTTTTTTCCCTACCTGGTTTGAGTGCATTTCCCACCTGGTTTAAGTGCATCAATAATGCCTTTAAACACTCCCAAACCAAATATGCATGTAAGAGTACATCATGTTGATGCAGTTCTAGTCTTCTCTTCCAATGCTTTCAAAACAGTTGTCTGGATATTTGAGCACTCTCCTCCTCCCCTACCTGCTAACTTGCATCGTATAATTTTAGGTAATTCTTAGTAAACACTTTTGCCCATCTAAACATCCTGCTGAATAGAATTACAACATAATATTACAGGCTCTTCTGGCTCAGTGTATTGATAAAAGTAAGTGCATGCAAGCACTGCTGTCCCCATTACATTCTGAAACAGTGATGGGCATCTTTCAGTGGAGCCAATGTCACCCCAAAAGGTAAATAGTTAACTCTAGAGCTGTTTCAATGATTAGATTTCAACTGATCTTTGTTGTATTGGCTCTTCTTATATAATGATTATTATCTCCTGGCATTTTTTTTGTGAAAAATATCAGTTATTACCAATATCTTACACATTTTGGAATTACTTTTGGAGGACTGAAGATGCAAAATAATATATAAATTCTGTTTTGAGTACGATGTTTCAGATTTTTTTCCGTCATTTTCATTTTCTGGAGAAAGTTAAAAGACAACAATTTTAATGATTTACTTTATTTGTTAGAAAGAACATAGATATTCTTTAACAGAATAATACATGGAATATAGAGTACTCTGCAGTATCTTTTATCACAGCGTACCCATACTCTACAAATAATTAGACTTGTTAGAACCCCTTTGGAAGACCTGAAAGCAGATGTCAGAAGTTCTGAGATACGTTCCTGGTTTGGTAATGTTTCTTATGGTTACGTTGTGTAATACGTTTACTCTCTAATGTATTGGCCCATTTGTGAAACAGATATAGTGCAGTGAAAGCAACATTAATATGTATTGCTGGTTATGGTGCCATTGCCACCCACACTTGGGTAGTTTCACTGAAATAAACTACAATGATTTACATCAGTTCAAAGCTAAGTCTCTGAAAATGGTGAAAATTAATGAAATACATAATTCTTTACACAGAAAACTTGTAGAAAAGGCAATGCTATGGACTGTGCAGGAAAAAGATAACTGTTTTTTACTGTTGGTGGTTTCCTCTGCAATTCACAGCAATGTGACAACATTTCCATTTAAGAGCATTCAGCATCAGTTCTGAAGTAACCCATGTGTTCATGTTTTGAAAAAGGCTTTCACTGTATATTGTCAAACACTTTAAACTTCTTAAAGCAAAAGTGGAAAAAAAATCCATCTTCTTATCAACGTGTTGTCTAATTGTTTTCATGCAAGGGTTCTTTTATGTCATAAAGTATTTGACAAGATTTATGCTTCCCACTCTCCTCGGCTTTGTGTCTTCTATTACCTTTTGTTTTTTTCAGGTGTCATCTGTAGGAACAATTGACATTATAATGACCTTTAAGAACACGCTGTGTTTGATAACATAGCAAATTCCGAACATACACTTTGCATTCATAAATACAAACTGCAAGTTAATCTCCATTGCTAAATTAACTAGTTAACTCTCTAAAGCTTCAGTCACCCCTGCATAAAATACTATGAAAATGATGGGTTTTAGTTAAAGGCTAGTATGTAGGTTGCCCAGAGAAGCTGTGGATGCTACATCCCTGGAGGTGTTCAAGGCCAGACCAGATGAGGCTTTGAGCAACCTGATCTAGTGGAAGGTGTCCCTCTCATGGCAGGGCATTGGAACTAGCTGATCTCTAAGGTCTCTTCCAGCCCAAACAGTTCTATGATTCTATGGTTCTATTTAGCAAAATTGTCTGAAGCAAAGAGCATGGGAAACTTTTAAGACCCTGACTTGAAACACTTCAGTCCTTGAGTTTCAATGCATGCACATCAGCCTTAAAAAAAACAAAAAAGGTAAATGGTCATGTGAAATCATGAGTGACTATGGCAGAGGTGTGCTACTAGATGGAAAAGACAGCTTTGCAAGGCTCATATAGACAGCTGTTGGTTAGTGGAATGTATCCCTCTGAAGCATGTAAAAACAAAAATTATCTGAAGCAGCAGGTAAAATGTCATATGCAGACTGTATAAGTTGAATGGGGAAACTTGTTTTCCTCCTGGAGAATCTCCAACATTTTTAACATTAGCGTCAACCAAGGATTTGCCATTACCTCCAAGATAAAATCTTGGCCAAGATAAAATCCTTTAGGTGAAGATCCCTCTTTTCCCCACTTTTTCAACAAGGAAGAACAGTTCCTAAATCCTGTTCAGACTGTTCTGCCCCTAAAGAGCTGCTATCTTCTTATAGTAGATTGATTGAGCATTTCTGGAGACTAAAAATGGCTTTGCAGAATAATGATGTTTCATTCTGAAACTGTACATCAGAAAAATACTGTTTCTGCTGTAACCTGTCGACAATTCTCTAGAAATGTCTAGTGGTTATTACATTGGATTTCTATTTATTTACCAAGTAGTTAAAAGGCAGGCCTTGTGAAATACGGGATGATGGAGTAAGTTTTAATGTTTCTCCTGTACAGATCACTATGGGCTCACATGTCCTCCAAGCATAGTGCTTGTCTGACTCAGCCACTGTTGGTGTTATTAATGAATTTTTGTTTACTTTTCTAGAAGCAGAAAAACCTTTGTTCACTGCTTTCAGTTCTACTCTCCAATAACCCACTTGTGTGTTTATGCTGAGGTGAGATAGGTTTCACATGTTAGAGAGAGAGATCTTTCCAGAGTAAAATTAATGCTTAGGAAAGAGGAAAATAACAATATGGAAAAAAGAGTTTCCCCATAAACATACCAAATACCTTCCCCTTAGTTTTTACTGGTGAAAAATTTCAGATGCTGGAAAAAAAGCATTGAAAACTTAGCTCTTCTGGCCTTTTTCTGAATGTCTTGACCTACTTAGCACAAAGCTGCATAAAGATTTGATAAAAACAGCATACTGGTGGGAAAAAAAACCAAACAGCTTTATATGTTCAGTTCTGTAACTCTCTTCATAGCCAATTTTTTCTTAAATTGCAGCTCCTAGATACAGACAGCTCATGTGTGCATCTCTAGATTATAAAGTTCTGTATTTTACTATTTGGTTTCATATACCAGGATCAGAGGTCAGTGGTGGCAGGGAGACCCTGGCTAGTGAATGGAGGTGGCATCATCATCACCAGAGCTGGAGACAAGAGTCTGTCTCCATGGCCAGTGCTATGGGCAATATATGCCTCAATAAAGATGTCTGCATGTTGGAAGTGGGAATTGGTTGTTTACATCACACGGGTAACACTAACTGCTGATGAGACAACTGTCTATCTTTCACTGAATGAATCTGAGATCTGATGAGTTACAATTCAACTGTCTGGAGAAGGGGTGGGAGGCAGAGAAGGTCCTTAAGCACAACAAATGAGGGATAGAGGTGCACTAGAAGCTTTATGGTTATTTTTACTGGTATATAAAATGATGCCAAAAACATATTATTGGGCAATAGAATTAAATTATCCACACTTGTAAGTCAACTATCATTATCTCAAACAGTTTCCAGGCCTGTTTAGGGAATTAATATGGGGTTAGACTATTTCCAGTCGGTGGTTTGTGACGTAGCCACCCAGTTTGCAGGACAAATTTGATATTGGCATTTGGCCTTAGTGCTATGGAGTGGTCCATGACACATTTAATTTGCATGATGGTGTAGAAAAAGTCTGTTTTCAGCTAGGAATTTACCATGCAGCAACTACTGTAGAAGATCCCAGCTCAGATCAGCCATGCGGCTGCTGAGAATTGTGCCATGAGCCATACCAAGCCATGTCAGCTTTATGCATTGGCTTAGCTGCTTCCCTTGTACGTTTATACTTTTCCAGTGCAAAGACCTGACCTCATCACTACTGTGTAGTAATAATATTGCACTCTTTAACCGTTCTGAAGCTTTTGAAGTCCAATTTGCAAGAGCTGGAGAAAAGAGTTGTGGGCTGGTGACTTTCAGTTAGTATTGCATATAGTTAGTCACTTAAAAGGCTTAGCAATGTGATCATATTTGTTCAAGAGGATTGAGCTAGCATAGATATAAATACCATTTATTCTTAAAGAGGTTGGCCCCTCTGGATGAAGTTCTTAAGAATCTCGTGAACTATCACCCCTTCATTATAGAGGCCAAGCATGATTACTGTTTGCATCAGTGCATTTATTTACGTTTTAGGGCATGATCTGTCAAATGGTTTTTTTAATACTTTTTTTCTGCTAAAAATGCAAGAAAAAATTCAAAATTGCTAGCATATCTAAGTAAGCCATTAATAAGGCCAATTATATAATTGCAAGCCTGAGTTAGTTCTTTTGAATCATATTTTGATATGTGTGCTGCCGATCAAGCTTCATAGATGTAAGGAAGGTCAGAATGAGTTTCTCTTTAGATGTACAAATAAGATTGATGCATGAGAGAAAGGGTAAAGAAGAGGTAGGAAGGAAATCCACTAATAGGTAGGTTTTTTTACGGACATCAATGAGGTTTAGAATATAGATTCACTATTCTGTTACTGAGGTCTGAAATTCACTTCCTAGTATCAGTAAAGTAAACTATATTTAGTAGCAACTGTCAAAGGTGTATGTGCCTAGAAAGTGAATAGTACTCTTTGTGAACACAGTTTGCTTGCAATAGTCTATGGTGCAGGGTGATTCTTGTAGTGTACTTAAAGGACTAAATCTAGTTCCTAGATTACTTCTGTGGAAAAACTGAATCATAAAAGCCCTCTAATTCAATGTTTTGCTAGAAGGTATTATCTGAGAGTAGCTTATAGGAATTCCATTTTCGTTTAGGTTAATGCTAAATTAATAGTTACTTTTTCATAGGAAGAAAAAAAGATCCTGTAGTACTACTCTGCTGTACAATGTCCTCATTCTATTTGCTGGGCATTCAGCTATTTTTAATTTTGCTGAAAAATTAGATTATTTTCTCTCTTTGTTTTTAATACTGGTATGGGCTACAATTCCTTTGTGAATATTCTGCTACAAAAAATTGTTTATTGGAACATTATGCATTAATGTTGCTGACATGCTTCTAAAGGTTGCACTTCATAAAGCACTGTGCCTACTGCCTATTGAATTGCATTTTAAATTAGTGAATAATTATGTCAAGAGTGAGACTCCTACAACACAATCCATATGGCTTGCTTATGCTGAAAGATTTAGAAAAAGCATCATCTGAGACTTTGTATGTTTGATGGAAGAGCTTTTCCATCCCCTCTGACTTTCTCTGTGATATCAGTCTAAATATTGGAACGTTACTGAATGATACTGAGGGTCGTAGAACTCTCAGTCTTGCATGTATTTATTTGCTTGCATGATGCACCTTCAGTTGCAATAACTGCAGAAGAGTAAGGTAGTTCTTACTTGGGAGTGGAGTGCCTTTGGAAATGCATTATTTAGAATGAAGCCCATTGCCATGGAACTCACTGCAGACGAGATGTCTGCACAGACACACATCTGACATAGCTATTGGAAAGGGATTAAATGCTTCCTAGATTAGATTTAAACGATCGTAACAGTTTCCATTGTCAAAGGCAGCGGTTCCATCTGTGCTCCAAAAAAAGAGTGTAAGGAAGCAATGCTGTCACCGTAGAATATTAAGACTGTTTTCAGAGTTATAATGTCTTTATCAGTATGTTAGCAACTTCTGAGGTGCCTGTGTTGTAAGATGATTAACTTCAAACTACATGAAGAGACAAATGAAGAGGGAGCCTAAAATATGAGCCAATCTGAATCTTCACCAGAACTACAGGTGAATCCGAAAGTTAACAAAGCTCTGACTTATTAACAGATTTGGAGACTTCCATCCACTGGTCAGGGTTGTAATAGCCAAAACCCCTTCAAATCGGTAAAAGACAACTGAATGGCTTTTGTCTTGCTCAAGGTTCATATTCCCAAACACAGTGTGTTGCAGTAGTTAATTCTGAAAGACAGAAAGGCAGTGACCAAAGTGGCAAGAACTGCAGAAAAAGAAATACTGTTATACCATCTAGGATGTGGTAAAAAGGCACTGTGTGCCAGGGAAGCTAAATGCTCAGGAACTCAGCAATGGGATCTTTTGCAACCCAGACTAGAAAAGACCAGAACAGCTTAAGGAACATGACATCACACATCCATTTAGACATATTTCCTTATTGTAACATCACAACCATAGTTCTTTCTAGAAACTGGTTGACTTTTGGGAGAGAAGTGTAACTCTAAGGGTGTGTCAGTAAGTGTTAAGAAGAGACGCAAGTATTATGAGAATATTGGGGAACCTCTAGAGCAAAATGAAGCATGGTCTGTTTTAATAGCTGAACAAGGAGGAGAAAATGGGAGTAACTCTTGGTATCACAAGTCTATTCCCTTGGAAGAGAAATCTCAGCATTTATTACTACCCTATGGAAACTCTTCCAGAGAAAAGAACCATCTGAACAAAACTACCCATTTTATGGGTATTGTCAGTATGCACTCATCTGATGGGACCATAACAAATACTATCAGAAAGATAAGTTTTTGCAACTAATGTAAACAGATTGCTATTCTGGATGGGAAAACCTGTATGTAATGAATTCAGGGTGAATCCAGATTGGGTGGATTCTGGAGATCAAGAAACTGAGAAGGTAACTCAACCGCCATTGTTCCAAGAAAACCCTGTTTCCTTGACATTACAGCCTCTGGAATGGTGTTTTTCTGCCTTTGCACAGAATTATGTCACAGAGGAGGAAACGCAAATTTTTGTTAGCTATAGTGCTACCAGTAGATCATCACAGTCTGTAAACTTGATTCTAATATTTAAAGTGTAAAATAAAAAGGATACATTAAAAAGAATAAAGAGCTTAAAATTGCAAATGGAGAAAAAACACAAGTGTAGTACTTCCCAGCTGAAGGAGTTGTTCAGGTGCAAGCAAATTTAGAGCCTAAGTATATATGCGCACACACATACCTTGAGACAGTGCTGTTCTTTCTTCCTATATTTTTGAAACTCTAAATAGTAAAGTCGTGGATGTTCACTGGGATTTTACCACTGGGAAGACAGAGAGAAAATGGTTTCTGAAGATCAGTACCAACTGTGGCAGCAAGTTAGTGTGGTGCATGTCTGTAGCAGGAGATGATGGTTATATGTATTTTTCTAAAATTGTTATTATTATTTTTCTTCTTCAGTTCAACTTTAATTTTTTTCTCTAACAAGAGACATCAAAATGATGTAGCTAGTGACTTTGTGGAAGCAGGTCTCTCCTCTTCAGTAGTCCTGCTTGAATGGGGTTTTCAGCTGAGCTGCTTTTCTGTTATAATGAAAAGAAAGGAATAATTAATGTACGTTTGCTCCCCCTTCCATCCAGCCAAATAATGTGCTTATTTATTTTACCTCTGTTAATACTTATCAAGACATATCCACATTCCCTAAGCCTCTAGGTGCACTTACAACTTTTGAAACATAATTAAACTCCAAGCATTCATAGCTGTCTGTCCACATTTGATACTGCCAGAAGACAATAATTAGATTAATAATTTCCAAAAAGCATATCAGATAAGGAAGCTGACACCACTCTTGAGATGGACTTTGTTCTGAGCATGGAGAGCTGTCTATGTTCAAGTCCAGTGACTCAGCAGGGAGTGTGTGCAGGCAGTGATGAGGGTATAAGAGGTGACCTTTGGTGATTTGAGGTTTCCAGACATGATTGCTAAGTTTGCTTTTGGATGCCAGCTGGATACTTCAGAATGGTCTGATTTTTAGCGGATATGTGGGAGGCATTTTTTGAAAATCAAAGTCCTTTAATGTCCTGCAAAACAGATACTCTGCAATAGAATTACTTGGTGCGATTTACAGAAAATTTGAACTACACTTCCATAGGATTTTTGCTTATTTGCTTATTTTTTTTCATAAATAGTGCCTCTCATTTCTCTCCAGCATTTTTTGAATGAAGAATTCATTATTTTATAAAGATGCTGAAATGGAATAAACAAAAATATTATATGTAGATACCTAAAAATTGTGCATGTACTGTATAGCAACATGAGCTGTCATTTTAAACTAGTGTGCCACATAGGTAGAGGAATAAAATTAAACACACTCCCCATTACCTTTATGGCTGTTTTGGAGGACATGTATCGCACTGCTGCTCTTGCTTTCTCTCTTTTTTTAAAAAAAAAATTCTTTTCCCCTTTCTGTTTATTCGTTCATTTTTTTCCTCTCTTCCTTTCGTGTGTTGTGTCATTCCTTCTTCTAATTTCCTGCCACCTTCTCTCTTCTTCAGTGGGGCTTTGTTTTTCTTCCATCTCTGAATTTATTTCTGGCTCCACCAAAGGCTCTCAGTGCTGTGTTCCTGTGTGTCACTCCTACATCCCTTGACTCATGCTATATCTCTGTTGTTTTATACTCTTTCTTCTATATCTTCTTCCTGTCTTTCCCTGTAATCTTCCTGCTATTTTCTCTTTCCTGTTTTCACTTATGTGTTAAAATACACATTAATAATTTATTATTGTGGCAGAAAGCCAGTCCTTTATCCAGCTGTCCCTGGCTTCTGCTCTTGGGCAGCAATTGACTTCTAGGGGAAAGTAGCCTGCTCTGTTAGGATGGATCCTCTTCAGCACATGTGAATCATATGCCAGCTGAGGAGATGGCTTCCTTTCTGTCTGTGGCAGTGTCCTCCTTGGGCACTGTAAGGCACAGTGTGACCTAGGGGATGGCACAAGCACAGGGGTGCAGCTGTGACATGTGTCCCACACCATTACATGGTGCAACAGCAAAGACCCTTGTCCTCTCTGGTAAACCTGTGCCTACTCTTCTGCAGAGGAGGTGGAATATGAATGAATGTGGTTGTTTCATTTATTTCCCTGGGTGATTTGTAGCTTCAGGTCACGTTTGTTGTGAGGTGGTTAAAGCACAGCCAGCAGCCTGTTTTGGAGGCAGAGCTATGCCTGTGGCTACAGCAGGCACTGAAAGGCACAAGTTCCAGCAATCAAATGCTCTGCTAAATCCCGTAGGCCTTTTGCTTTCCTGTCCAGAACTCTGCTCTCCCATGAGCAGTTCAATGTTTAGGACACTGGCCTGGAATTTAGAAGCGCTGTTTTCAAGTCTCACTGTGCCACAGATGTCTTGTCTAAGCATGGCCACTTAAGTTCTCTTTACTTTGATTTCTTGTCAGTAAAATCTTTCTTTACCTCCAAAGGGCACCCTCAAGGGCAAGGCTGAGTTTTTGTACGGACTATGCGTAAAGTGCTTAATTGCCAGTGTAGCAAGACCATATACAGACATGGTCGAGTTAGATCTGGTTGTGAAGAATCTTACCTTAGCTGTCTGCAGGTCAAATATTCTGTTATGACATTATTTCCTAGTTAATGCAGCTGCTTTCCTGCTCACCCCCACAGCATCCTTACAAGAAACCAAGCAAACACAGGTTGTCTATCATTATGAGAAACAAATCCAATCTTGGGAAAGTGAGATATGATAAACATATTGAATATTTATTTGTTTTTCAGCTGACTCTATATTTACGAGTTTGTTTAATTTGGATTCTGTCTGGGTTTTAACCATATTGAAAGGTATGAGAGTCCAGTGAAAAGGTGTGAAAGAGTCAGAAGAGGCCAGTGTGTGATGGTTAACAGTTATTGTAAAGAAAGACATGCCCAAACCTATAAGAGAAAGAGGCTCTGCAGGGAAGAGTTCCTCTGAGACCTGTCTGACATCAAGGAGAGAGAGAGGATATTTAACAGAAGCAGGGAATCTCTTCTGGGACTTCATCCAGCCCTTGCTCTAAATGATACAAAAATATCTTGCCTGCACCTCAAAATGAAAGTTATATTATATATTTTTCAAGAACATATCTGTTTTAAGGAAAAAAACCTTGCTTGGTTCACGTAATTTAAATCAAATCATGGTTGAATTAATTTATTGTTTTATTGATGACATGTAATTAACTGGCAATAACTGAACTATATGTTTAGGACTGGCATCAGCCATACAACAAATAAACCACAATAACAGATACTTCCAAAATATTATTAAACACCTATAAATTTCTAAATTTCCTTCTGAAGTAATCCTAAAAAATCCTGACCTAATTTTCCCCTCACCCTGATAATTATACGTACTCCCCAACACCCCAGCCCATCCACACTGAGTACAAGTGGTTTGCAAGGACACAGTTCCCCTCCCCTGTGAGAGCAGGTTCCCCTACTTGCACACACCTCATGTTGGGGATGTGTTTTCATGCTGCTCTCTACAACCTGCCAATCCACCCTGCGAGTTAATATATGCCCACTGAGCTATGGGTTCCTACACCCTGTACCCAGTAGTGTCAGTCTACTGGCCAGCTGCTCGTCATGTGGGGTGGATGGGGAGGCTGTTCTGTGAGGCCTGGGCAGAGGTCATCATGCTGGTTGGGCAATTTCTGTCCGTGCCAGACCAGGTTTTGGCTGCTTCTGTGTTTCTACTCCAGGATCTTTCCCTCATGGTACAGATGTTCATGTTTCCTATTTATTTATTTTCAAGCTGACTCCTTCTTTGTATCAAAAATCAGTGGTTGCTTTTTAATCTGGCCAATGGCCATCTTCCTCTTTTAACCCCTTTTGCAGCAGCTACAGGATTAGGTGCAAAGAATCTACATCAGAACATTGTTCTACCCATGCTGACCGTCTTTGGTAACAAATAGGATTAAATAGCTTGGTTGGTATCTCTGTAGTCTGTCATGTCACCTTCCTCTGAGCTGGCTTTTGAGACTGCTACATTATTCTGTGTAACCAAACAGATATAGAAAACTGTCACAAACAAAAAAGCAAAAATTAAAAAAATGACCCATGAGGCATACCCATGAGTAAGGGCTAAAAGCACCTTGGCTGTCTGGGGAAAGCCTGCAGCATCACTCTCTAGTTTGTAAGGAAAGTCAGCATGAGTTTTTGTAGATGAGGTCTGTGTTGAATATTACTGTAGCTTTTCAGCTGTACAACCCATTTCCCTGACAGAAATTTTTTTCTTTCTGGAAGACTTGCTAGAAGAAGACATGTCCCTGTAGTTTGGTTCCTCCAGTTCATAGTCTTGACATCTTAATTCAAACTCTCCTCTGCAGTAAAGAATCTGTCTTAACGGCAAATAAGGAACAGGGTGATGTTAACTACTACCAGTTACAGGCTGAAGTTGAAAATATTTATGGAAAGAGGTTTGAATAAAAAGTTAGGAGCAGCAGCACCTTAAAAGACACAAAGAAGAATTATCAGACCTCTTTTGCCAAACCTCTAACTTGGCATTAATGAAGTGTAGCGTTAGATAAGGTTGGGTGTATGTATATGAACTCATGATAGTTTAAAGTACTTATAAAAGCTAGGCAATGATACTAAGTTCTAATTGATCCTAAATAAACATCTATATTGCATATTTTCAAAATAAGGAAATGCAAGGTCTGATCCCAGAATAGGATTTCTCCCTGATAAAAAAGAACCCAACTAAACTTTCCAGAAAATAGGCAATTGTTTCATAGAGAAAATAATTAAAGTCCACTCAAATGAAGATGAGATGTTTATATTCTCAAGGAGACCAGAAAGAAAGCAGAATTCCAAACTCTTAGTAGTCTCATAGCTTCTCTGTACTGGTAGCAATATGAATAACAGGCAAAAAAAAGGGGAATGTAAAAAAAAGTGAAATGTCAGAGTGGTGTGAAAGTGTTTCGGGGAGGGGGGGAAGAAAAAGCAATACAGCCATTTTTTGGTAGTTCTCTTTGTTCTCTTAGGGGACCAGAAGAGGGAAACATGGAAAATGTTTAGGCTGAGAAAAGATAAACTAGTGGATTTGTATGAGGGAAGTTAAACTTGAGAGAGACTTTAAAAGATACAGCTTTCTGTATATACGTAACAGAAAGGGCGTCTTGCACTGGAACTCAATGACAAAATAAGTGAATTGGCAGAGAAGAGTTCCATGCTGAAACCTGCAAAACAAGATAAAGTAGGAGGTCTTGTGGAGGCTGAAGAGATCCCCAAGAAAGGCATGATAAAGATGTTGAGGGTACCCAGTGGCCGGAGGGGAAGCTAGATGCTTTCTGAACTAAATTCTGCAGTTCACTGAAGTCTGAAACATCAGAAGTTACCACTCAAAAGGGAGATACTGGGGCTGCTGAGATAATATCTAGTCATCCTTGAAAGGAACAGGACCAGTCAACCAAAGGAATGAAGACATTTGAATTGGATCAACTGTGCAACCAGCAGCGACAGGCAGTCAGCAAATATTGACAGATACTATATGTTCAGCATCTCAGGTGATGTGGATTACAAATGATCATCCTAGTATCTGTACAGAAGTGACAACTGATGAATTTCTAAATGCTTTTGAGAACAGTGAATTAGGCTGATTTTGAAGAGACTGCTGACATTCTTCTGTGTTCTTTTCCCCATCACTCACAACTGTCTGAGCAAAGTTGTGGATTAAAAGGAAACTTTCTAGAAATTACATAAATAGTTGTCCTCATGTTAGATTAATGGCTGGCTATGTGGTATGGAGATGAGTATCCCTGCTCTGGAAAGAATCCACAGATCTACAGTGTGGACTGTTTTTGTACCACAAGTCAGTCTTATCTTTATTTAAGGTATGTTACAACAGTGAAATTAACTAATGTTGGATAACTTTTAATATTTTAAATGCCAAGAAATGTCAGTATTTTGTAATTAAATCTATTTCATTGATAATAACAGAGGAAAGCTCAAGAAAAATAGTTAAAAGTCTCTGCTTTTTTTAACTTTTCCTCAAAACACGGCTAGTTTATAATCACCTCCATTTTTCTCATATGAAAGCATTTATTGCCATACATGTATGGACACGTACAAGCACATATGTAAATATGATACCTTAAAAATCATTCATATCCTAATGTACAAACTTCTCAGGTAGATGAAGCTCATTTCTCCACACCAGAGTAGAAAATTGTGTCAGGCAAATACTGGCGTTCATACAAGCAGTTTCACTACAAGAGTGTTTGGCTGCTTTGCTGTCATAATGACCAGAGATATCTGACCAGCTCTGCAGCGGATCCCCCACCTTTTCATCAGAGATTAACAGAGGGATTGACTAATGCCCTGATTTCTAATGGGGATGGGGGAAACGACTCATGTCTATTAGCTCCACAGGGCATTTCTGTTTTATAGACTGGTTAGAAGACATAGAAGTATCCCAGATAATGGCACATTAGTATGGCGCAGTGCACAAGCTAATGAGCCTTGCCTCTTGGGGGAATCATTAGGCTGAGGGCAACGCTATTTTGACTTGAGTACTTTGCTCCCAGTGTCATAGTTAACTCAATGATGCTAGCTTGGTGGGACAGTGTGGTCACTGAACCATCCTATATTATTACATGGTGTGGACTGGCTTGCAGTACCTCTAGTCCTGATATTAGGGTAATATAAATTGGGTTAAATTAAATTTATACCAAATTAAATTAAATTAGATTGCTTCTGAAATTGTCTGTTTATATATATTGGATCCAGTTTCTCATCAAGTCAACGTGTCATTCCATGGACTTCACTGGTGTCATGGTTTGACCCAGCTAACAGCAGCAACCACCACACGGCTGCTCATTCACCCCATCCTCCCCTTCCTCCTCTGAGGGGAATGGTGGAGAGAATTAAAGGGGTAAAGGAAAAAGACACTCATGGGTTGAGATAACAACAATTTAATAACTAAACTACAGTAATATTGAAAATAATGATAATAATAGTAATAATAATATACAAATATACAAATGAGTGATACACAGGGGAACTGCTCACCACCCAATGGCCAAAGCTCATCTTGTTTCCAGCTAACGATCTCGGAGCAGAGAGAGTCCTGAAACCACGATCCTGGAAGAAAGAGTCTGAGAGACCAAGAACCAATCAAGAGAGAGAGGGAGTGAGCTTACGGTCAGAGCCTTATCTATCTACTAGTCATGACATGCATGATATGGAATATGCCATTGGACAATTTGGGTCTCAGTCCTAAACCTAAGATCGAATTCTAAGGTGGTAATTTGGGCTGTGCTCCCTCCTAGCTTGTTCTGCACCTGCAGGCATTGGCACAGCAGAGAAGCTGAAAAGTCCTTGACTGTCCTGGCAGCAATTATAAACAGCAGTATGTTATCAGCTGCCTTCTCAGCACAAATCCAAAACACAGCTTCTTACTAGTCTCTATGAAGAAAGTTAACTCTGTCCCAGCCAAAACCAGGACAACTGAGTATTGGATCAACCTTCAAACATTTTCATATAAGAGCAATAACAACTAAATGGGGGAGGGAGGAGAAGGAAAAGTAGACCAACCCCTGGCTGGGAACATTAGGAAATTTAGACAGATATTGCAATAAGACCATGCTGTCTTATCTTCAAAGGCAAAACAGAGAGTCAAGGCTCAGTTATGACAATCTACGCAGAGAGAGCTGCAGGGCTGGTTAGATGATGAGAGACTGATTTTCATGAAGAAAGATATACCAGCTGACAAGAACACAGAATCGTTTTAAAGAGTAGTGCATAACGTGCTGTTTTTTTCAGACATTTCTCTCAAGCTATACAGAGACAGGAAGGACGTCCTAAGGAAAAGGGTGTTAGCTTTAGTTCTCAAGAGATCCTACCTGAATTTCTTGTTTTGCCACAAACTTACTGTGCAATCTCAAGCAAATCACTTAGTGTTAAATCCACAAAGGTTATTCAGGTGTCCTAATGTCAGTTTCAGTCCCTCGGTCCCATTGATTTCCAAATCACAATGTTTTAGTATCGGTGGATGCTGGGCACTATCTGACAAGTGCAGTAGCTAAGCACCCTTATGGATCAGCCCCTCAGTTTTCTTTTGTTTTGATTCCCCCTCAGTAGGAGAGGAAAAGAGGTGTTGAGAATTGCAGCTGTTATTCAGTCTAGCCTTAAATAGAGGTATTTTTTGGAGAAAGGTTGCAATGCTCTGGGTTTTGGGTTGTTTTTTTTTTTGCTGAAGGAGGGGTTAGTATGAGGCTTTTTCCAGTTGCTGTGGGTTCTGTGTTGCAAGGGAAGTGCTGCTGGGGTGCAGTGATGATAAGTGTATTTAAAGAGTGTGACACTATATAGTTAGTAAAGGCAGCTGCATAGTCTTAGCCACCTAAGAGTAGTAAAGAGACAGATATTGTTGTGGGTAACTGAATTTCTTGGTGTTTCCATCAAGGATATGTCTGTATTGCACAGCACAGTACCGTATTTTTGGGACCGGTGTTGTTTAACATCTTTATTGGCGACATGGACAGTGGGATGGAGTGCACCCTCAGCAAGTTTGCTGATGACACCAAGCTGTGTGGTGCGGTCGATATGCTGGAGGGAAGGGATGCCATCCAGAGGGACCTTGACAGGCTTGAGAGGTGGGCCAATGCAAACCTCATGAAATTTAACAAGGCCAAGTCCAAGGTCCTGCACCTGGGTCTGGGAAGGGCAGAGAATGGCTTGAGAGCAGCCCTGAAGAAAGGGACTTGGGGGTGCTGGAAGAGGAGAAGCTGAACATGAGCCAGCAAAGTGCACTTGCAGCCCAGAAAGCGCACCATGTCCTGGGCTGCATCAAAAGAAGTGTGACCAACAGGTTGAGGGAGGTGATTCTCCCCCTCTGCTCTGCTCTCTTGAGACCCCACCTGGAGTACTGCATCCACCTCTGGGGTTCCCAGCATAAGAAGGACATGGACCAGTTGGATCAAGTCCAGAGGAGGGACACAAAGATGATCAGAGCACTGGAGAACCTCTCATATAAGGACAGGCTGACAGAGTTGGGCTTCTTTAACTTAGAGAAGTCTCTGGGGAGATCTTCTAGCAGACTTCCAGTACTTCAAGGGGGCCTACAAGAGAGATGGGGAGGCACTCTTTATGAGGGACTGTAGTGACAGCATGAGGGGTAATGATTTTAATCTGAAAGAGGGTAGGTTTAGATGAGATACTAAGAGGCAGTTTTTTACCGTGAGGGTGGTGAGACACTGGAAGAGGTTGCCCAGAGAAGCTGTAGATGCCTCTTCCCTGAAGGTGTTCAAGACCAGGCTGGATGAGGCTTTGAGTAACCTGGTCTAGTAGAAGGTGTCCCTGCCCATGGCAGGGGGTTTGGTACTAGATGATCTTTAAAGTCCCTTCCAACACAAACTATTATATGACTCTATGATATATCCTGCATACATGGGCTACCTCATTCTGAGTAGAGGCAGCTGTTTCAGCATACTAACAAGCCCTGCTGCAAGTCCTACATGAATGTGGCTACAGAGCTTTTTAGAGTTGGCTTTACTCCTGAAAACCCAGTGTGGGATCTCTCTAAGGTCCAGTATACAGGGAAGTATGCATGATGTGCAGGTCACCATCAACTTTGTTCTAAGCAGATTCCTGATGACTGAAGGTAACATGTCATTACTTTGAAACAATTGCATTTTGTTTGGACAATTGGTCTCTAAACCCTCATTATAAGGCTCTTATGTCCACTAAAGGGGTCAAGGAGCTAATTTTAAATAGAAGCAGACAGGTCCTTGGCTGTGTAAATCAGTGCATCTCCCTTTAAATCAATGAAGCTATTCCAGTTTACTCAAGGTGAGGATCTGACTCAAAGACTAATGGAGGAGAGGTGATACAAAGAATGAGATTTTTCTAAAGCTTTCAACTTTAGTCTGACTCTATGCCCATTTCCTGTGAAAGAAAGAGTCTTACTAAATTCAGAGGGAACAGAGAAATGCCAAGGCTGAAAGGTGTTTGAGAAATCCCATCCCTCAGGCCAAGAGTGCCTCAGATTGGTCTCTAGTGAGAGATGATTCACTGTGAGGGTTCAACAGTTTGGTTGGGTACTTCTTGGCCAGGAGTGACAAAGCTGAAAACCTCCATACCACTCAAAACTCAGGATAGGAAAACCAAAACAAACTTGATGACCAAAAAGCAATGCATTTCCAGTGAATCCCCAAGCAGTAAAACAGACAAGCTGCAAAACCTCACCTTCTCCCATGAGTCTAAGATGTCAGTGTCTAACTGAACCCAGGGGAGCTTTTTGGATATTTGCTTCCATGAGGATTTTAGGAGTTTAGGGCCAGCCTGTTCTGTGTTGAAGCCAATGTTACTGTGTGCCTAGAAGCGTGTGTTATGTGAGTAGGGGGAGTGAGATCTTGTTTTTTAATTTGCAGGGGTTGGGGGTGGTGTTAATATACAGGGAAAAGTTCAGTATCTTTTCTGATCAATAGTGGAATCTGAAAGCTTTCTCGTGTTGGTTCAATTGACCTTCACTGTTCTTGCTGTATTGGACTGAAGCTCCAACAGATGCCAGTACAACGTAAATAATCCAAATAATTTAATTAAAGAAAAAATGTCAAGCAAAGGGGCATAAGCAGACACGAAAAACCCCAACCAAAACAAAAAAACAAACCTCTTTTCTCAGAAACAAAAAAATTAAGTTCATACATTAACTTCTAAAGGAGCAGGAGATGGGTTAATGTAACTGGAGAAGATAAGTATCGGGATAATTTTTAAAGTGTTTTTTCTGGTAATAACCCTGAGCCCAAACCAGCACCAATGTGTTAATGTAACTTGATCAAGCAGATTATGTACCACCATAAAGACATCTTCCTTATATGCTGGCCTCATCATCATTCATTTGCAGTATGTTCAAACTGACTGCACTATACATCAGCAGTTATGTTCTATATTCAATAAAATTACCACATTACATGTTTGCCTTGATATATGTGTATATATTAGCTTCATGAAGACAGGAAACTTTCCATCATTCTCTCGCTTTACAAGTGCTTTCACTGTGAAAACAGTTTCATATAGGAATTGTTTCAGGCGTTGTGACTGTCCTCTTGGACTATTGTAGTTATTGAAGATATGGTTAACTCAGCAACAAGCAGATTCT
This sequence comes from Syrrhaptes paradoxus, assembly GCA_013400615.1. NCBI lineage: Eukaryota > Metazoa > Chordata > Aves > Pterocliformes > Pteroclidae > Syrrhaptes > Syrrhaptes paradoxus. The sequence continues at coordinate 27,878 of VZTO01012228.1, forward strand.
TGACAAGAACACGAAGATATTCCTCAGTAATAGTTACTTACCTCAGTGGGCTTTAACATGTCTTTTTGAAAGCATAAGGGTTCATTTTTCTGAATAAGGGTCTCAAAATGTATATCTTAGGTATTCCTGACCCCTGGTTCACAGGCAACATACTGTCTGTAGGACCTTCTCCATTACCCACTACCCCAGGGAACAAAAATGTTAGAACTGAAGCTGGCAGGCATAGAAAAATACAGTATTGTTTGCAAAATGTTTCTGTATTATGGCTGGTGGGCCAGAAATGGAAATAGTATCTATGTGGAAACGGTCTAACACAGGACGTAATTTTTAGCTCATACTGTGCAAGCAGCTCCCCAGCTCTCTGGGGTTCTCTGTGACACAGATAATGGTGCAGGCACAGGAGGCCATAGACATTCTAGAGGCCATACTTAATGCTGTAATTTAGGGGAGCATACTGTGCATGCTATGTTTTATAGAAAGCAGATGAATCCCTGCTTTCAACAGTACAATCCAACTCAGATTACTGTTTGGAGCTTTAAGTGGTGCCTCCATGTATCTTTTTTGATAACTTCTCAGTTTGCATCAATAATGAAATCTTGGAAGAGAAAAAGGAAACATCTTTAAGAAGTTATGAAATAAAGTACTGTTTTGGGTAGGAAACTTTTAATGTTAGCATTCATATCAGAACACATGCAGAGCCAGTTCTTTGTAATTATCAAAAAATAGAAACTGTAGGCATGGGGGAAAAATATGAAGTTGGAAGTACACATGATTAGAGACAATGTCTAAATTATTATTATTATTGTAATTTTCCCCTTAGTGTTTCTCTCACAGAAGAGAGAATATTTTTCACTACTCTTTTTAAGTTTCACTAATTGTTTTGTTTGCTCTGTTCAGATTCTGGAGAAGTTTGGTAATCCTGATACCACTGCATGGCCCACAAACAGTAGCCCCAAAATGGAAGAAGCTTATTATGAGATGTTATCTTCACACCAAGGGACATTTCAGGGAAGTAAATAGCAGTTTGTGGAATAAAGCAATTGAAAATATGCAAGTACACTCAGCAAACAGATGGTTTTTAGAATGAGCTGGATTCCTTTTTCATAGCTCTAGCACAAAATATTTGATTCAAAAGTTCACTTTACAATTTTTTCTCCCCTAATCCCTTCATAAGCTGTAGTGGTCTTGAAGGTTATCTGTCACCTCAGCTTGAACATAGGCTTTCATTTCTTGAGTATGACCTTATTTGCAATTAAACCATATAAAATATCAGATATGCTGTTCTATTT
>VZTO01012228.1:29186-41977 GCA_013400615.1 Syrrhaptes paradoxus
AAAAAAAAAAAAAAAAAAACGAAAAGCCTACCCGGTTCTGCACACAGCAGACTTCAGATTCAGGAAATTATACTGTAATAGCTCCAACAAGCCAATGGTGTATTTCTGCAAGAAATTATAAAAGCTAAGAATATGCCTAGTTATGATGAACCTCATTTGTTCATGTAAGGCTATTCTTATCAGAAACACAGGAAGACTTCAAACACCATTACAGATTTAAAAGGGTTATTCCTAGTGGAAGATAAATCTAGTGGAAACTAGCCAGATTCGTCAACAGAAATTTGTAAATATTCACTCCCTTTCCTTTATCCTATTACATTAAAGGAACCAGAATTTTTCTATAGTCAATAACTAGTGTATGCCTGAGCTACGGAGGGACTGGCAACTACAGAGAAAGGGACTTGTGGTGTGTATAGGCTAGGGACAGAAGAGTTGTACCTTGCTTTCTTAGTTTTCAGACATGATCACCAAGATAGAAAAGACTGTAAAATTAGGAAGTGTATGGAAAAGCTTGAAATAATGATCTTGACTGAAAGGAGTGAATACAGACTCCACTTTGTCAGAGTGTCCGTATCCATGCTTAGCTATGTGATATATGCTAGATTTTGTTTCTGAATCAGAGAGGCACTAAAGGGGACAACAATTGTCCTAGTACAGGGGACAGAGAACAGTTCAGGTACATGTCTTTTCCCTTTGGTGAAATTACCAAGAAATGCTTTTAACTGAAGCTTGTTACGTATCTTGTGGCCATTTACATGGGGCATGTTTTTGCCTGTGAATGCTGAATGTGCTGCTTGTGCACCTTGTCTCTATTTGGTCCTGCCATAGTGCTCCAAATGTCATCTTCAAAGCCAAACTGCCCACCCATCAAGCTCAGAGCAGCCCTTGGTATGAAGTCAGTTAGGAGAGCACCTAACCCAGGATGTGTGCAGTGACTGCTGGTCCCACCAGCCTTTCCAGAAACTGTTCTGGGCACCCCTGCTCTCAGGGTGACTCCCTTTGCATGAGTGCCCTGAGCAAAGCTGCTGCAGTGGGCCAACACACGTCCCAGAGACTGCAGCTACTCTTTGTCACATCATGTCCCTGGTCTCCAGTTTGCTCACGTGCAGCATGCCCTTGACACAACACCACAGCCCAAACTTGGCATATAAATCCTTTTACTCAGTTACTCAGTGATCTGACCACACTAATCCCACTAGCTGTCAGCTGATCCTTTATCTTCTTTTCCGACAACATCAAAGCCTGCTGTGCTGGGTTTGCTCTCAAGCTGGAAGAGCTACATTTATGGCAAACCGGTCCTAAGGTATGAGCCTTTCTTGGCTTGCCTCCATTTCATGTTCTAAATCAGTGGCCTTGCAGCCCTGCCCAGCCCTGGTACCTGTGCCCATCCTTAGCTATTCACAGACAGCATCCACCTTGGCCAGGGATAATGCTGGCCAGCTGTTAAGTCCAGAGTTGTCCAGGAGGCCCTTGCATGGCTTACAACCAGATACAATGGCAACCATCAAGCACCACACTTGTTGACAGCCAGTGCCATGTATGTGTGTTCAGCAGACAAGGTTTTTTTCAGAGCCTGGGTGCACTTTTCTATCTGACTATTCCCCATCTATCCCACAATTTCTTCCAGTTTTCACTGGAAGTTGTGCTATACTGTTTTGAATAGGTAATGATATCACCCACATCCTGTGTGCACAAGCAAACAGGCAGAGAGTGACCCAATAAGGGTGATATTTTAATTAGGAAAATATGAGAGGAAGTGGGAGTGGGAGAGGGAAAGAAAGAGGGAATAGGAAAGGGAAGGGAAAGAAAGGCAGGCAGACGGAAAGAAAAAGAAAGGGAGAATATGTGAGAGAGAGAAATGCCATGACAGGTACAAAACCCCAGGGTCTTCTGGAGGGACCTAATGGGCAGGTACTGCAGATGATGGAATATCATTCTGTCAGAGAATAGATTTGTGGGCATTATTATTTTTGCACTGACTTTGTGGTTGATAGGAAAAGACTATCTACCTATTGGTACCCATCACTAGACTTAGTTTTAGGAGTGTTTACTTGTTTCTTTGGTGCTCTCACTCTTCCGTGCATTTTTGGTTTTTGTTTGCTTGGTTGATTTTTTACTTTTCAGGAAAAGATAAACCCTCCTGACCACTTAGTTCATCTGCCTTGTGTTTTTTAATTGCTGGGTCTCCCAGGTTGGACTGCAGTACCTAAGTTGCAATATGAAGTCCATTTTGGAGTCTGTTTATGGTAGTCACATAGCTTTACCACAGAATCAGATTCATAGGAATTAACAGAAACATAAATTAAACTGGTTTCATGTATCCTAACATATGATGGCAGTACTCCAGAATGAAAATAACTGTTTGTTGCTAAAATCAGAACCAGAAGCTTTCTGATCCTCTAGTGTACTTTAAAATGTAAGTTCAGATTCTAAAGAAAGCAAGTATTTTCATATACAAAAATGTTTTCTGAAAAAGCTACTTTTCTAGCATGGGAGAATTTCAGGGGAATATTTTTACTAACGGTGATTGGCACAGCTCTATTGCCTTTCATTGATACTGCTTGTTGGCACAGCTCTGTTGCCTTTATTGATACTGCTTGATACAGAAGCAGACCAGAGGCCTAGAGATTTCTTTCCTAGATTGGGTAGATATGGATAAATGCACCAATCACATATTCCAATATAATACTGTATTCTGTGACTGTCAAAACTGGATCAATTAGATTCAATATTATTTTCTACTGATGGGTTCGTGGGACACAAACATACACGTACCACTTAAGGATACATTATTTAAAACTGGAATTAGCAATATGAACTCAGAGCCACAAAAATAGGAGACTTCTCAGAAACCATGCTTGTAACTCACATGATCTAGGAAAAGCAAATGGGGAAATATATCTTCATAAAAAATTCACACAGTCACAAATTGTGCCATCTATTTCTGTGCACTATATTTTTGTTACTCATGGAGAGAGAAGATCTTTTTATTTAAAGTAATTGTTGTTGGTTTTTCGGAAGACATAAAGTATTCATCTTCTCCCCTCTCCTGCTGTCTTTTAGAAGTAGTCAAAGAACTGAAATTAATTAAGTTCTGACCTCATGTCAGCATTGTATATCATAATTAATGGAAAACAACATCCTTAAGGTCTAAGATCTGTGCAATTAAAGCCAGAAATCTGTGAAAAATACAAGATTAAAAAGAGAGTGTTGGGAGAGAGAGTCTCTAAAAGTTGAATTCCCCTGCATGGGGAGATTCAGTCACTGAAAAGTTCACCTAAGTACCCGGATACATTTACATAAATCCCTTTGTTCTTCTGTGCAATTACCTTTCTGTCTCCATGGAGTTTCTTGTCTTTAAACCTTGTATGCTTTTCTCATTTATTTTGCACTTACATGTAACAGCCCAGAAACTCTCAAAAACAAAGATCCACTTGGGTAACAGAGGTAATCAGGATGTATCCGTCAGGACATGGTTTTCTCTGCCTTACCTTCCTAACACCCTGATATGTCAAGATCTACTCACAGGAGACCTGATTTCACTGTATTTTTGCTGATTTGAAAGATCTATGAGACTGGTAAGGTTAGAAAGAGAGATTCTGTGCTTTGCTACTCATTGGCTTAAACCATGGTTGTTTGTTCTTATACTCCAACCTCCAAGAAATGAAACCTTTTCTTCTTCTACTTTGTACTCTTGTAATTTCCAAGCATGTGTCTTTTGTCTTTAATACCACCCTGCTTATGTCTTAATTTCTAATCATTTGATATAATTTTTGGTTTGTGTAGCTCAAAAAGTAACCAGGTACTCTAGCTGAAAAAAATCAATATAACATTTTTTGTTTGAAAATGCAGTATTCCTCCTTTTTCCACTTCCACTTTGCACTTGAAAATAAGCTGAAGAAAAATGACGTACGAAAACCAAAAAGATTGACTATTTTGTTCTTCAGAGTTATTACAAAAAAGGGAAAAAAGCAAAAATAATTAAAGCAAGCCTTGATTTTCTGTCAAGAACAGTTAATTGAAAAAAAAAGTGATTCAAAGTGTTTTGATGTCTTCTTCATTTTTTTTTATTATTCCTCTGGGCTCATCTTTAATAGTCGTTTGTACAGTCTCTCTTTCTACTGATTTCAGTCAAAACCCCAATCATTGTCCCTGAATGGTGCCTAAGGCATCATCTTTGTTTTTATTTCTTTCTATTGTCTTTACTGTGATTTTGACTTCTTTTTGGACAACAGCACCTTTCTCCCATGGTTCTTTTATACTAATAAATTATTTCCTTGCTGTTGAGTCCTCCTTCTCCATAATCTTTAAATTTGAATTCTGCAGTCCTACTGACATATTCTTAAATGGATACTTGGTCAATTATGAATGTATTATCTCAATGTAGTTCATTTCAAAAAATGTTTAATGGGAAATGACACAAACTAATTTTAAAAAGTCACAACCTAGGTGCACATTTCAGTCACCTGTATTTAAAAAACTCTGTCCACCAGCTTGTCTTTTCATTGAAATTGTGAATGATCTCATTCATATGCTTGTGTACTATCCCTGTGTTGAAACTGGATAACCTTTTGCATAGTCCTGGTGCAAAGGACTTTTGCATGTTCTCATTTAGGATCATCCCTTCAGTTCACTTTTTCCCCCACTGATGCAGATTTCCTTAGTTTTCTGTCCATCACAATCTTTCAAGCTCTCTCAGAGGCACTTTGGGTGTTACTGTCTTGTCTCCTAACACAAAGTCTAATGATAAAATGTTGATTTTGATTTCTTTCTCAAAAATCTTCTTTAGTCTCCAGCAGAGGTTTCTGTGGTATTACTCTAACTCTTTCCGACTTAAGTCTTATCTTTGTCTATCAGAAGTGCAAGACCTCAAATAATCTCAGACTACTGTTCTGAAAGTTATTCAGAGGGCCTCATCTAAATCCTCTTTCTTCAAGAAATTTAAGACAATGCTCTTTCCCTTTAGTGCCCTATACAGCCTCACTTGTCTGTTTATGTACTCTTATCTTTCCTTCCTGACTTTTATATTCTCTATCTGTCATGAAGCCTTTCTTAAATTTCTCTCCCCTGTCTTCTGAATTCCTCTCATATGTGGTTGTACCCAGCTCTGCATTCTAACCCTCATTTCTATTTTCAAAGCTTACTAATGCTAATCCATTTCTGTAAAAATATATCCACTTGTTATGGGACTGATTTTGCCTCCCTCAGTAATATTAAATAATACAATAAGTAGGTCTCACTGAAATCTGTAGAAATTGTCTCTAGCATGAGTGTCTGGATCTGTCCCTTCCATAATATCCTGTGCAGTATATGTTTATGCTAGAAACAAAGTCCATCTGCTAGAAGATTATTCTCTGGATTGGCCAAGGTGGTTTTGTTTCTGAATTATATTCTCTATTTTCAGTAAAAGTTGCCTAGAACTGAGACATATTTATTCCTTGTGTCTTAAATGTCCCAAAGGACATTATAGACACTTAACAAATACTTGTCACTACCAGTGGGGTGTAGTGTTAATAGCAAAGAGAACAAAAAAAATAAAAAAAATAAAAAAATAGTTCCATTAAAATGTTACAATGAGGACATACAAAAACTGCCAGCTGTCTCAACTGAAATGTATGCTGTCATTCTGGAAAGGTAATCACAAGAATGAAGGCAGAGGAATGAGTTATTGAACTACTAGTTCACTTTAACTTGCCCCAATCCTGCTTTTAAATAGCAGCGCAAAACTGGGAAGTTTTGTACAGAATTACAGGGAGAGAAGCCTAGAAGTGCAACGGTGTGGCAAATGTCAACAGTCATCTCTCAGCTATTTGGGGTTTCACTTTATTTTCAGCATGCTGCCAATTCTAGCTGACATTGCTGCTTTCTGGAACGGAAAAGAAAAGCTGATGGTTTTGTTATCACTGTTCAAGCCACTAAAATAGGACTAGCTACCGCTTTCGTTGTTGTTCTGTTTAACTGAGGGCTTGGAAACAGTATGTTTACACTGTATGTAGAAGCCACTGAAATAGCATTTCTCTGGTAACACTCCTTAAAGTTGTCTTAGTATTTCCTCTACTGATATTCTTTTTTCTTTTTTTTTCGGTGGGTAATTAAACAAGAGAATGATGTACAAAACAATAAGGAGGGGTTTCTGGCTTATCCTTCCCTCTTTCCAGACATCTTAAGCCAGAATGCAAAAGTGACAACAAACTTCCACTCTTGAGTTATCTCCCATAAAGGGTATGTGAAATCTGTATTCAAGATCATGCAAATACAAAGGCAGTTAGGGATGCCCATCATAGGGAAGGGGACAGGCTTTGGATTCGTGCTGCCATGCTATTTCTTACCAGCTATTAACTTTCACTAATTGCTGTTGTACTAAGCTCGGGTTTAGGGCTGACTAAAATACAATAATACAAGGAAAATATCTAGTCTTGATCTGAAAACATCTGAAAACATCTACTGTTTTCCTTGTAGTTTGCTTTAGTGGGTTGACCATACTTTTTTAAAAAAAGGTGTGTGGTTTTTTTTTCTTAGTTTCTCTGGTTTCTCTCTCAAAATATTTTATCTATGTCTTTCCTCGCTTTAATAATAGAAATGCTGTTTTAGCAGCTTACGTTTTCTTCCCATGAAGATACTTATGTGCTGGCATCAAGTCAGCCCTCAATCTCTTCTTCTGATAAAGTAAACAGACTGAACTTCCTACATCTACTAGCGTAAAATATTGTCTTCAGTCTTGAAGTAATTTGTCTGGCATTTCTCTACCCACTCTCCAGTGTTTATAATATATTTAAATGCGTCTATTAAAAATGTATGCAGTTTTCTAGTATCAGCATCATGAATGTAACAGAGGTAAATAATTTCCCCGTATATGCTCTCCGTGCTCTATCATCTAGCACATAAGAAGTGTACTAGCATTTCTTACCCCAGCGTGGCATTCACCATGGCTTATCAATATGACTCACAAAATTTTCTTAGAGTCAGTGCATTCTAGGATACAGCTCCCAAGATACAGTGCTAATAGGGCCTATATCTCTTCTCCCCAGATGTTTCTTCATTGATTTCACTGCAGTGAGTGTATTTTGTCTGAATGGACCCAGGACAACAAGTAACTCAGTTTGTTCTGCTTGATTCATCTGTCATCCTCATTACTTCTTCTTTGGCATAGCCTCAAATTTTATAAGGTCATTGATCATTACTCATTTACACGGGTTTATTTTGGGAGTAACTTCTTAGAAGTCAGTGGAAATACTCTAGGGTCGATTCATTACCTCTGTGTATGAGTAAATTCTTGCCTCTGGGGATATAATTGTCTGTTCTAAATACTCAACGAGAACATTAGAATATAATAGAATAGAATAGAACAGAATAGAATAGAATAGAATAGAATAGGAGAATAGAATAGAATAGTTTAGTTGGAAGGGACCTACAATGATCATGTAGTCTAACTGCCTGACCAATTCAGGACTGACCAAAAGTTAAAACACGTTGTTAAGGGCATTGTCCAAATGCCTCTCAAATACTGACAGGCTTGGGGCATTGACCACCTCTCTAGGAAGCCTGTTCCAGTGTTTGAACACTCTTTTAGTAAAGACGTACTACCTAATATCCAGTCAGATCCTCCCCTGGCACACCTTTGAACTGTTCCCACCTGTCCTATCACTGAATACGAAGGAGAAGAGATCAGCCCCTCCCTCTCCACTTCCCCTCCTCAGGAAGCTGTAGAAAGCATTGAGCTCATCCCTCAGCCTCCTTAATAATAACACTGCAAGAGTTATTTCAGCTCTGCCTGAGCTTCCCCAGCCCTGAGTGTGTGAACAACAGAAAATTGTGTGATTTGGCATCTTCTTCCTGAAAGACTTTTCCTTGCTCTGGAGTAAAAAGGAGGAACCAGAAGCTGCTGTCAATTGTGTAATCAAAGATGAACTAGAATGTGGAATGAAAATGTGGAATTCAAGGAAAGAAATACAAATGGCTCCTGTGTTACGCTACTTTCCAGTTTAACCTTATCCAGCTTTACCTGGCTGCACTTGAAAACCAGGATGTATACCTGTAGGGAGAGAGCACTACATCATCTCCTGGAATCTGCAACTTAGAATCATAGAATCATAGAATGGTTTGGGTTGGAAAGGACCTTAAAGATAATCAAGTTCCAACCCCACTGCCATGGGCAGGGACACCGTCCACTAGACCAGGTTGCTCAAAGCCTCATCCAGCCTGGCCTTGAACACCTCCAGGGATGGGGCATCCACAGCTTCCCTGGGCAACCTGTTCCAGTGTCTCACCACCCTCATAGTGAAAAATTTCTTCCTAATGTCTAGTCTAAATTTACCCTCTTTTAGCTTATACCCGTTACCCCTTGTCCTCTCACTACACTCCTTGACACAGAGTGCCTCCCCATCTTTCCTGTAGGCCCCCTTCAGGTACTGGAAGGCTGCTATTAAGTCTCCTCGGAGCCTTCTCTTCTCCAGGCTGAACAACCCCAACTCTTTCAGCCTGTCCTCACAGGGGAGGTGCTCTAGCCCTCTGATTAATTTTGTGGCTCTCCTCTGGACTCTCTTCAACAAGTCCAGGTCTTTTTTATGTTGGGGGCCCCACATCTGAACACAGTACTCCAGGTGGGGTCTCACGAGAGCAGAGTAGAGAGGGAGAATCACCTCACTTCTTATTTAGCTTTTATTTAGTCTGAAAATCACAAACACTATGCAAATATTCATCCTTCAAATTGTAGTACATCCTACCTATTATATGGGTGCAGTCATCCACTATCAAAAGTAAAAGTGGGGATAGGAAACACTTCCCAGAACAGCTAGTGCAAATGTTGCTAATAAGTTAATTGAAAACTTGCAGGGACAGCAGTAAGCTTGATACCTAGATTAGATCATCCAGTTGTGAGAAGGCATAAGCTTCATAAAGCAACAGGGAAACAGCTATTTCTTTTTTTCTAGATACTATGGCTGCATCTATACGATAAAATGAAACATTTCTATGAACATTCTGAGGATGGTTTAATTTACTGATAGAGCTGTAGCTGATACAGAGACCTTCTCTAGATTGCAGAAAGTATGGGAAAACTGCCATGCTGGAAAGAAATGAATTGTGGAAATATAACAGAGTAATACAGTTGTCCTCCTACACAAGCTGTGGTGTTGTCAGGTAGTTCCCAGTTTTCAGGCATGCAGTTTGATTCTCCTTTGAGTTCTTGCCTTCTGGACAGTTTGTCTTCACATAAGAGTTTGTTGGTGAGGAAAAGGGGAAGTTTCTTTGCTTATTATCCTTGGAGAACTGCTAATAGCCAAAAATATGCTGCCAATGTGGAAGGTATAAAACTAAACTGACATGGTTCTGAATGTAAACTGACATGGTTCTGAATGAATGATGCCAGGGAATCTCTAGAGTTCTCTGTAAATAAGATATTCTCCCTTGCAAGTAACCTGGCCAGTGTTCCTATTCATATGGTGCAAATATACTCTTTTTTTTTTTTTTTTTAAATCCTCATCTGAAAACATGGCTCTGGGCTTTCGTTGTTACACTGCTTCTAGCTGCTTTTGTTATGCTTCTTTAGCATATTGCTCTTTCTGGATTTTCAGTCTGCCATGTTATACTCCAGTCAGTCCATTTCTACCTAATGGCATTAAAACTGTCTTAAAAGCTCAGTACCGGGGAGCTTTCTGCACTTTTGTATTAAGTGTTTAAGCTTTCCATCTCAGTGCTCAAATCTCTTCATAACTCCAATATCCACAAATATTTTTTCCCCAACCTTTTTTGCCATCCATGAGAAAACCTACTCAGAAAAAAGTCTGGACTAGAAATAGAATCTCTGTGGAATAAAAATTGCAATGTGTCTACTCCACACAAGTCTTTTTATTTTGTTTAGGAAACATAAAAAAAAATGTCCTGAAACCTAAACTTTTTTTTTGCTGTCCTCCCAAGAAGATTTTCTGCTAAGTGCTGACAGAAGCGAAATCCTTCTTTTCCCCCATATCAGAGGGGAGAAAGGAGAAAAGGACGGACAACTAGTTAGGATATAAGAACTACTCATTTTTACCCTTCCTTTACGGGCTTCCATTCTTAATCTTCTCTGCAGCTACTGCAGCCCTGCTAGCCGCAAACAACACAAAATGTGGCACATTTATTCCTTTTGCTTCACTGCTTTGCATCTCAGCTGCTGCCTGTCTGTCTCCTAGAGTGAAAACTCCTGCAAGCACAGTTTCCCTTTCTTCCCTGTGTTATATACACTTAAGAGTGTATCCCCAGAGCCTAGCAAATAAACTAAATGAGCTACTGCTTGTTGTGATCACCAGTCACATGAGAATGCAGTGTATCTGTGGGTGTGGTATCTGGCTTCTTTAGCCTTGATTTTCAGTTGCGCAGAATCAACCAATTGCACTGGTACGTATCCTTGTGCTCATATGCAAAAGCCTTAGTATTATACCAGTATCCTATATGTAAGGTATTATATTGTGTGTGTGAATATACACATGTGCTAATTTAAGTAAGTGATACAAAAATGCCTTATGGTACTCAAAGCCTCACTGAGACTTTTGTGTAACCAAAGGGCATGAATAGACAGACAATTGCTGTGTAATCTACTGTGTCTGGATAAATTTAGATTTGAAAGGAATACTGACATTCAGTGGTTTAAACAACCCAAAGCATATCACTTTGAAAGGAATCATTGTACAAAGTATATTTTCATTATTATTTTTTTACCCTTTAGTCAGTGTGACCTTCCAAAAATCTAGTTTTTTTACCTTGAATGGCTGAAATTTTAATTCAGGTAATATTTTTAATGATATGGAGCTGCTTTTCTTTTCCTTCTGAGATTCTGAGACTGCTCACTTGAACTGTTGAACTGTTTGTTCTTTACCATGTATTCAGGGGGCTTCACATGGGTGCTCTAAATTTGACTGGTGTCGGAGCTGCACAAAAGGAGAATGTACTACTCAGGTGGTTATAGCTGAGGATTGAAATTCAGTGTCCATCTCTACTAGAAAATTTTTCTCATCATAATGTGGCTTTATTGTCCAAATGGGGGAAGAAGTATTTCACATACCTCACACAATAAATACATTGATATATGAGAAATACTGGGGGGGAAAAAAAAATCTGTGTAAGAGTACAGAGGCGTTCAAGATTTCATTGTGAAACTCAGGGTGAAAACTCTGGCCATCCGTGAATTCTTATTCACTAGAAAGTAATGCAATATGGTTATGGGTTAAGTGCTGCTCCAGGGATGCTGCATAATATTCTAGTACACAGGGGAGTCAAAGATGAGCCTGTTTCACCCCAAACAAGCAATTTAATCATGCCCCAGTGTGTGGTGCATGCTGATTCTGAATACATGAAGCATAAATTTCCAAAATGTATGTATAAGAATGCCACCTCTAAATATGCATCTTAACCACAACCTTATAAGAAGTCTTTTAAGAAATTAAACCCTCTAAAGGAAAAAAAATCCTGTAAAAAATTATTTTTAAGAAATTAACATGAATTGATTTCAAAAGGCAATTACATGCAAATACAGTAGAAGGAGAATAATTTGCAGTAATGACTGGGATACCTATTGCAAATTACCAAGTTTCACAAATTACTGAGAGAATAAGCAAAACGAATCTAGGCCAAGAATAATGCATCAGAAAACGTCCAGCATTTTGTCTTTCCAAATGCAATTTAATTTTAATTATTATATAGTAAAGCAATGAAGGGGCCACCCAGGGGAAAAATGCTTCTAAACGCATGAGAGACCTATGGCCCAAATGCTGTAATCTCAATGTAGAATCCCAGCCAATAAACATCTCTTTGAGCTATTTAATTGTTTTTTTTTGCTATTTCGTGTAATAATATAGGGAGTAGTAGAAATTATAAATTAGTGATACTAATCATAAGGTATAAATGGGATGAGTCTAAAAGAGCAAGGACTATGAATGCTACAGAAGCAGAGGTCAGCTTTTAAAATAAAGTACCACTGTCTATGTGCTAGTAAGTTCCCGCTCACCATGAAATCTGAGTATTTCACGATCCTTGATGGATTTTCTCCTCTCATTGTTTTGAAGCAGAGAATTTTGCATTTCGCAGTCGGGAAATAGCAATGAGGAATAGATTAAGGAGGTCACATATGGAGTCTGCTGATGAAGTAGGAATTAACCTGAATCTCCTGAGTCTAGTGAGTTACCTGTTAGAACAGGTTTTCATCTGGTAAAGCAGCTTAAATAAGGCAAAAGAAGAATTCTTATGTTTATGCGCAAATATACCTCAGTTCTGCAACCTGTTTATCAGGGAGGGTTCACTGCAGCTGAACCTGTAAGCCAGAAATCCCCACAGAAGATGCATACATGCTGCGTGGTGGCAATCCCCACAGTGACCTGGAGATCTGTTGCAGCACAGAGAAGGCACCAAATAATCAGATGAGGCTGCCCTCCAACTTTTTGACGATGTGCTCAGCAAATCCCACCTTGGTGGGAGCAGGAACATGCTGAATTATGAAATAATAAAACACAGTGGTGTAAAGTACAAGTTGAAATGGTATCAACTGCTAGATTAAAGTTCAACCCAAATACTGCTGGAGGCTGTCCTGAAGAGTCCCGTACCCTTGAAGCCCCAGAGGAAGTCAGGATGAAGGAGGAGTTTGCTCTGGTAGATGAAGACTGGGTTAAGGAGCGGTTAAGTAATCTGGACACCCATAAATCCATAGGTCCTGATGGGATGCACCCGCAGGTGCTGAGGGAGATGGCGGAAGTCATTGCTAGACCACTCTCCATCATCTTTGGCAAGTCGTGGGAAACAGGGGAGGTGCCTGAGGACTGGAG
>VZTO01012228.1:42879-61698 GCA_013400615.1 Syrrhaptes paradoxus
TTTACAGTGAGGGTGACAGAGCACTGGAACAGGCTGCCCAGAGAGGTGGTGGAGTCTCCTTCTCTGGAGACATTCAAAGCCCGCCTGGATGCGTTCCTGTGCGATCTGATCTAGGTGTTCCTGCTCTGGCAGGGGGATTGGACTACATGATCTTTCGAGGTCCCTTCCAATCCCTAACATTCTGTGATTCTGTGTTCACATAAGCTCTACTGTTATAAATCTTTCAGCTGCTGTAAATGAACCAAATCTGTGAGTTCCTGAACTCCTGCTCCTTTATCCTCTTCTTCAAAGTTACTGATGCTGTCTTTTCTCTGAAAATTTGACTGGGAATCAGTCTGTGTCAGAAGAATCCCAGAAACCACACATTTCCCTCATGGACAGAACTTTGCAAGGTACAACAAAGCAATTGTAATGCCTTCCTCTAACAGTGTTTCTTTAGTCCATAGGAAGGGATTTCCTGTACTTGATATTTAAAAAAAGAGAGAAACTTAGAAAATAAGTGAAACTACTTTGGTTTTTTTTGTTTGTTTGTTTTGCTTTGCTTGTTTTAAGACTAAGGGAAATCTAATTATAAGGAAAAAAGGCCCACCAGCAGAATGATAGGACAATTTAGTGGTTGCCAGCAGAGGCCAAGGAACTCTTTGATAATGGAAACTCCCATAATGACACTGTTTGTGTGGAGAAGTGGGATGTGTATGTCTCATCCAAGAAAGTAATTTCCTGTAGATTGAAGTTTGGAAGCAATTATCTGAGACCATTTGAGTGACCGTATTACAATTTCGCAAAAGTTCCTTCACTGTGATTCTGTTAGACCTCAAAGGCCGTGAACAAAGAGAGAAAGCAGGTCGTCTTGGTCCCAGTGCTACATCAGTTGGGTTGCAATGCAGAACAGGTGCCACTGTTAGTCCTCTATGCTTGGAAGATGACTGGCTGCACCTGAATCCTTAGTGTTTCTGACTTTGGGTGTTTACTACACAAATTTAGATTTGTGACAAGTAGATGCCTATGAGATGGTTCCCTGTTGTGATTCACATTGAACACACTCTACCTCTAATAATACTTTGGGTATGGCTGGCACTTTCAGAACTTCGCTGAGTTTTCCCCAAAATGTTCCTAAAATGCCAAGGACTTACAGGTGATTGTTAGGCTCAGAATATAAATGTGTTTCCTGCCACCAAATGAACAGACTATCATATTGACTAGGCATATACTTTGTTCTGTGGACCTCTGTTAAAAATGGGTGTTTAATGACTTTAGAAATGGTCAGCAACAACGTAGGTTGGAAGTATCTCTCTTTCAATGTGTGTATAAGCAGAGTAGTGCAGAGGGAGGAGTAGCTGTTCTTCCTTCTTGCCATGGTACAGGTCTCTCACTGGAGCAGAGTGAGATGAGCAAACAAAGCCTGGGGATGTTTGAAGTGGGCTGTACTGCTTCCCCTTTAGACGTGTACAGTAAATACAGACATTCAGTTAGGGAGCTGATGACACATTTTTTTAAAAATGTGCCTGTCTTGTTTTCTTTTTTAACATGAAATGTTTCTGACTCCTCAGAAGCTAATCCTCTCCTCACCTCTGCCTTAAGAATATGAGGAAACTGTGGAAAAAAAAAAAAGTAAAATTCTCACCCTCACTTTCCCCTTACAAGCCACTGACATACCAATATACATCCTATCAAAATGTATCTAAAGAAATACATATTTCACATAGTAAGTTGTTCCAATCACATCACAAGTCATGAAGAACCATTCCAGGTCGTTGCTCAAACAAGCACAAAAGCATATTCAGTTTTACCTCTGCACAGATATTTTTGCTTCTCTAATAAGTGTTGGGTCTAGTCAGCAACTCAGATTTTAGAAACGCTTGCATGTGGTCCACTGAGAATTTCAATGAGATTGATGGTGATTAGTCATATATATGCAATTTAATTTTAAAGACCACATCTGATATTCACTATTTTTTGGTTTTTTGATTAAAAACTCTGTCCAGAACAACAAGGTAATTTCCCCATGGAAAAATACAATCTGAATTTACCCCAGGGGCTATCATGTGATCATCTTGGAAAGTCTTTGCTCAGGATGTCTATCTGGCGCAGTCCCCTTAAATGTGGGAGGTTCAAGCAATGGCTGTTTTGCAACTGGTTTTGCAACTGTTCTCTGCAGGAATTGGTGAGCATACTTGGTATTGATTATGCTTCCCCTTGCATCTTGCTTTTATGTTTCTGCAGAAGTGAAGAGTTGTGGTCCGATATCTCTCAAATGGCAGTTTGTGTTATATTTTGGAGAGCTGGCCTTTGTATATGCACATACATTTCACATAAGCTCTTTATCCCAGCACTTATATTTCTAAAACAGTATGTGCTAGGTCTTCCTCCAAAATCCTGGTGGTGGCTTTTATAGATAATTTTCTTCCCTGTCTCTCTCTCTCTTTTTTTTTTTTTTTTTTAAGAAGAAAAGTACTGAAGGGTGGGGGAGCTTTTTATTTGACTTGTTGGTAACTTGTCTTGTGTTTTTGCTTTTGTTTTTTAATGCTACTCCACAACTGTGGACACAAGGTAATAAAGAGCAATATATCAATACTGTATGGGCTCTGTATGCATGAAATAACAAACTGGGGCTGAAAATATCAGGTACTTACATAATTGTATTGTCTGAAACCCAGCAGATACCAATAGAGTGGCTCGGTGCTGCACTGTCAGGATTCCTGTTTTCCCATCTTTTAACCTCTTGTCTCTCCCCAGGCTTTTATGGTCCCACTTAAATATCATTATTTTACCGTATCAGGGCTCAATACCATGTAAAACACAATTATTTAAAGATGTTGATAGAATATTCACCTCTGTCACTGCATGGTCTTTTTATCTCCTTTCTAACTGAAGTGAAATTAGTTAGAGGTTTTTTTTCTTCCATTGTCAAGGCCTCCTTATTTCTCTTTGTTATGATCTCAACAGCTCAGTTGACTCTGTGATAGTTCAGTTAACTCTGACATTTTGGGGACATAGTTTGCATGAAAGAAACTACAAAACAAAAACTACAATTCATCTTCAGAGGCTGAGTTCTGAAAAACTCTCCTGAAGCAACATACTGAGAGCAATAATGACAGTAATTCCTACATCATTAATTATCATATAAAATATCTTACGTCTGAAGAATGTTTTTTAGAATGCAAAATCAAGCATTAGAAATGTCTGACTTAGAAGTTAGGCATCCAGCTTTAGCTCTGGTCATTTTGAGTATCTGTCTTGTGTGAAAGCTGATTTCTATAGGTGATATTATTTGTGTCTGTAATTAAGCTGTCACAACTCTTATGAGGCCATAAATAATGTTCCGCTGGCACCTGAAAAACTGAATTTTCCTATATTTTCAGGATGCCTTTGCAGGCTTGATCTAATTTAAAACTACCCTCTGTCTGCATACAGCATGTTATATAGAGAATACATACGCAAGACTTTAAAATAATAAAGTTTGATGATCAAATTCTGGAACTAGATTCCCTTGTTTCCGCCTGAATTCCCCTCTTCTCCATCACACTTACTTCGTTTGTGTTATCTGTGCTTCTTGGTATGCTGTCTCTATTGCCTTCTTGTGTTGAGTGGAATGAGCAGGTCCAGTGAGGAGTAAAATTCTGGAATGGTCGGTAGGTCAGTAGTTTTCTGGTAACTCTTAAGGCGGTATTTGTAACAATGACTTTTTTTTTTTAACTGATCAGATTATTGATGTTGTTAGGGTCACACCTTACTTCCTTTCAGTACTAATATCTCTGTATTGAGAAGCTGCAGTTGGCTATTTCAGTGGGTTTTGTCTTGCTAATGTTAGTAACAGAGACTTTTGGATTTGTTTTGCAGATATTTTTTTGCTTGGTTATACAGATAAATAATCCAAAGGTGCACTTGACTTAATGTTTCCTAGCTTATGTTTCAGTTCTGTGAATGCTATAATGGGGCTACTCATGAATTTATTTCAATGGATTTACTCATGCAAAAAGCTAATAGTTTGCAGGTGGATTTACAGGGTTGGGTCTCGTTTATATTCTGCTTGGCAACTGCTGAAGTCTCTCAGTCAGGAAATCATCAGAATACCTTCAATCAGCTGACAGCTCTGTGTATGGTCAGGAAAACCAACCTAGCTGCAAAAGGAGAAATGCTGTCTTTGAAACAAGGGAAACAGAATCCTGAAATACTGGGAACCCTTTCTTCTCCTTAAGACCATTGTATGACAGTTTGGACTCTGCCTAAGAAGTGTGGTAGATGTACCAAAGTCTCTCTTTTTTTAAGAAAGTTGTCTGATAAAGTAGTGGTAATGCTAATGATTAGATCAAAAGGTAACAGTTGCACCTTTAGACCGGTACAGTATTTTTCTTAAATGGAAGAGAAACCCTTTGTTTGGTGGTTGTTTTGTTTGTTTGATTGTTTTATGTTGTTTTGTTTGTTTGTTTGTTCTTAATTCTCTCTATATATAACTATAGTGGTTTTCTACTATAGGGTGCTTTTTGGTCATTGTCAGGTACCCCAAAAAAATGCATGAAAACAGCCTGTAAATCTCAGTTCATGTGTTTGATTCATCTATTGTGGCTTGCTTTCTCTATCATATCCTTAGAGGATAAACCCAAAATATAGCTTTTAGTATTTCCAAGAGGGGTGAAAACTGAGTTATCAGAATAGATACATTACTTTCTAACACTTCCCCTCATTTTTTTCACACCTTACCCTGTTCTCAGTTGTGAGCACACCTGACAGCTGCCAAAGTTAAGACTTCTGCTTCAGGTGTTTCCTTCTGCTGATATCTTCAAGACATGCTCCACTTCCAGCCTGACCTGGGTCTTGTCTTTCCTCCGCACTCTGGAGTCCCCTTCCCTCCAACTCTTGCCTGACACCTTTCCATCATATCACCTTGAAATAACAGACATTGGGATGGGAACACCTTCCTGCAGTGCAGGTATGGTAGCTTTCTCACTTCTTTCCGTCTGTTTGCTTTCTTGCTCTTCTCAAATTTTACTTGGTGATTTCGTCTCTGCTTATCCTCCGCAATGAACGTTCATTAACTTCACGTTAGCTAATTCCAGCTCTGTGGGGGCTGCCTTGCAGAGCATGCATTGCTCATGGTGGAGGAACTTGTTCACAAGTGAGTGCGAGGGAGGTAGCCTACACATGGCTAAAAGCTTTCTGATGCTGTGTGTGCAGCGAACAGGAGTAAATAGTTGTTGCTGCACTGGTGTGCCCAAATGGGAGTTTATGATTCCCTTTTAGTTGCGCAGCCACTTGAGACAATACTGCTATGAGCAATAGCGCTGCAGGAGATTGCTATGATTTTTGAAAGTGCATAGTTTTGGTGCTGCCTGGAGTCCCTTGCTGAGCTTTGAATTTCCATTCTGAGGTCCAAGTGCTTTTGAACCCTGAAGATGAAAGATTCCCTTCATGGCTAAAATATAGGCAAGGATGAGGGAACTTGAAAAAATGTTGATCTAAAACATTCCTTATACAAGCACACCCAATTTTTTTTCAGGGTATGCTGATGCTGGCTCCAAATGCTGAGATTTGGATCTATTCCTAAATAAGAACAACCAACATAATAACACATTATCCAGACCTATAGCTCTGCAAATTAAATTTTTGCTGAAAACAGGACTGGAAGGGAAGCAGTAGTTCACATAATGCGTTGTAATATGCTTAAGCGGTATTTATATAGCTGGGGAATTTGAGGTATATTTGTTTTTCATTGCCCTCTTTTCAAGCAGTGCCACTAGACTTGCAGCCAGCTCTCAGGTTGTTTCAGGAGACTCTGATGTTACTCCTTTTATGTTTCGTAACTGTCTTTATTGAAACAAGTATGTCATGTAGGGGAATCTCGAGTGACTTAACCAGATTGAAATGGGGCAAGGAGCAGCAGTGGAATATTAACCCTGACATGTCTCAGTACAAAGAAATCCCTAACAGTTTTTCAGGCAGTGAGAGAAACTGAAACAACTTGCCTGTAGCAGAAAGCAATGCAGAAATAAAGGCAATAGCTGTAAGAGAGAGAAAGCTAGCAAAGAAGTACCTGTTCCAATCTAATTATGTTAATGTAGAAAGCTGAGCACCCTTGGGATTGCTTCTTGCTCATGGAGCTGAAGCTGCTCAGGATGGATACGTGGCTTTATGCAGTTGGGGTGTGCACTCTCCCATGCCATCTGGGCATGGATCAGTTTACTTTGGCAAGTGTGTGCTGCAAGAGTAGTAGGATGTTTTTCATCACAGGTATCTTTGGTGTCTAGCAGAACCAGGCAAACTTGCATGGAGCAGGGAGCTGTTGTGGTTCTTTTTTTTCCATCCTCTCTTCCTAAATCTAATTGGTGCTGTCAGAAGGAAAGCAACTTATTTTGATCACATTGTTCTGCTCCTTTCATTTTAGTTCATGTGTTTGATTCATCTGTTGCAGCTAAACAAAACACTGCAGACATGCTGCCACAGACAAAAAAGGATGATCTAAGCATGATGGTGCTAGCACAGGTCTGGCAGGGTTGATCCATTTTTTTTTCTCTGACATAGACTTTCTGTGCTGGTTTGAAGAATTAATGTGTTTTTTCTGGGCTTCAGTTCCCCATCTGTAAAATCATGATAAAATTAGGTGATGAATGGGTTTTTTCAATTCACCAGCCAAACTGTAAAATCAAAGGAAGAGGTGAAAATTTGGTTCAGAACAGAAGCATCTTAGCAAATCAGACTGAAAAAAAAGGTCATTTGGAGTGTTTTGTTCAGTCTAAAATGAAGTGTGATTTATATGTTTAAAGAAAATCTACCTTTTTATTTGACAAATATTGTATTGAAATCCAAATGTCATTTTTGTGACAAGATCTGAATGAAAGACTGCCATTGTCTAACAGTTCTCTGCTCTCCTGTTTTATACTGTCACCCTTGTCCCTACTTTACATAGCATTATTCACCAGAGTTGAAGAAACAGTAATGCTTTCTCTGAAACATTACTTTACTATTTGGACAAATAAAAACAACAGTAATAAATTGTCATATTGCTCTGGCATGAGTATTTAATTGCCTAACACAGTCATATGTGTACATGGAGGATGTAGGATGAGATCACCTGTATATCTTGCATAGATGTATTTGTGTCTGGAGAGAAAAGCAGACAAGTCATGTTTGTTCCAGGAGCAATTCTTGTTTTCAGAAGAAGTATGCTTTCATGGTGGAAAGGTCAATGCTGTTAATCCACTATCTGGGTTTGATACGAACTTGGTCTCTGAATTTTGTCTAATCTCACTCCTGTTAATATTAAAGCAAACTTTATTGTGAGTAGAATCAAATTCTGTGTGACCTTGATGAGTCACTTAACCTCTCTGGGCTTCATTTTTTCCCTCATTGATTAAATAAGGAATCATCCTTCTTTCTTCACGGAGATGTTTTTCTTTAGAATTCACTCAATGTTTGCAATGTGCTTTGAGATAAAAATTTCTCCCTGTAGACCTTCAGTAACATAACATGCTGATCAAATTCAGCTTGGTCAAACACCTGGTAAATCTAGGAGATGGGACTCAGAGCAATGGCCATGCTCCAATCTTTTCCTTCTGTGTTTTTTCACCTCTTCTTTCATGCTTTAATAATGAGAATGAGCTTTTATATGGACTGTTAACACTGAACAGGGTGCTGGGGAGATGAAATGTTATTAAAATATGAAAAGACAAGTAAGTTGTCTTTGCTTTTTTTGAAGTTTAGATAAGTAAATCAGTATCTAACATCATCTGATAGAATCAGCAGGCCCATGTATCATATAGCAATATAGGAATAAACTCATAACAGTCTCCTAGTTAAAAGATTATCTTTACCGTGCCTAAAGAGGCAGAGTTCCATCGCTTCCCTGCAGCTATTTCTGTACTAGTCTTTCCGTGAAAAGCAGTGCCAAAAGGATTTCAAGAAAAATAAAGCCAGGGAAATAGTTATCGTTCATATGAGCATCTGACACAGTTATATAACTTCTGAAATCAGTGCAGCAAGTCCTGAACAATGTGTAAAATTAAAAAATGCCCACCAAATGCAGAGAGCAGTGACAAACTACAAGGCCACTTGGAAACTGCTGTGCTGTATTAGTCCATGCAGACACATAATCTTCAGCCTGGTTGGAGACAGAAGTGCCTGGGATGCTGTAGATTGCTCACCTTCCTCCATAACTGATCTGTTTGTTTACTGGGAGCTAAATGAGAGCTATGCATGCTCCTGGAGGATGACCCCCTCAGTGTTTTAATTTCTCTTTTTCTACATTGAGCGTTGGTGACAAGGCATGAGAAACAGGGAGAGTATGTACATGCTTTATTCTTATATTTACTCTCTAGTTAAAGAAAAAATATCCTACTTCAGAGAAGTTTGAGAATGCCTGTTTATCTAACTCAAAATTAAATGCTTCTGCTACCTTCTCTCTGCCAGTGATTTCACTGGTTAGTCTGAACAACAGTAGTGTTGATGCTAACCATAAAACTGACTCTATACCCAGTATTGCCGATTCTGACCATCAACTACAGCTCTAAACTATCAATAGCAAAAGTGACACAAACCAAAATCAAATGGTAATTTCAGTTGGTGGGGTTTTTTTCCTAAGAATAGCACTGTTTCTTTTGATTTTTTTTTTCTGTTTCTTTAGTCTTTAGGAGTTTTGTTTCGTTTCTCTGTGGTTTGCCAGGCCAGGAGTAGAAGTCTGAGGTTCTCATACAATTTCCCAACTCCCAGAGCTGGGCTGAGTAGAAAGCTCATTTGCTTCATGACTTGCAATGATGAAAGTCCCAAGATTAGTCCATGCTACTTTCTCCAGTGTGGAGTCTCAGTGAAATCAGTGCTGCTTTTCACAAAGACTAATAGTTTGGCCTGGATCCAGCTGCAGAATTGAAGTCTCTAGTGGCTGAAAGGCAAGGAGCGGAAATATCTTTTTTTACAAGAAAAACAATACCCTATCCTATGCAGAATCCTTCCCAATGTGGTAAATCTCCAGAAGGAATTCAGACCAGCAGCGCTAGATGGCTGGAGTATTCATGGAAATGTGTATGTCTTGGAATACTTCCTCACTTCATGATAATTATACTGATTGCTTTCTAATTTTGTAATGTAGCTTATCCATGGGTAGCAAATGGTTGTTCAGAAAGCAGATTGCTTAGATTAAGCATCATCTGAGCCTCTGTGGCTGCATCTTTTTTTCCAGCCTCACTCAGGGGATGGTGTGAGCGGAGAGCCTTTGTTGGCACCGCATATTACTATATTGTAATAACAGAATAATCCTGCTTGCATGGCTCACCCACAGGATTGCAGAGCGTGGGAGTTAAAGGTGTGAGCCCCCAGGTGAAGGAAAGGCCGGGTGGAATCGGGGGGCGGCGGCGGTGGCAGCCGCTCGGATCAGCGCCGGCGGTTTGTCCGCTAGAGGGTACCAAAGCCTCGCGCTGGCTGTCCCGGCCGGGGTGGGCTGTCCTCGGGAGCCGGGCAGGGGCGGGGGAGCAGCCGGGGCCGAGCGGGTGCCCAGGACGACTGTTGGCCCATACCCTTGGCAGCACGTGGCGGGTTGGGGTGCCTCTGGCCCGCAGCAGCGAGGCGTGGGCTCAGCGCCCGCAGAGGGCTGTGTGTTTTGCTCAGTACAACGTCAGGAGTAAGAGTGAGATCAAGCCCACGGATGTCTCCCAAGGTACTTCTGCAATTCACCAGAATATGCCAGTGGAGATGCTATCACTATCAGATTTCTGTTGGATAGTGTATTCTGCTAGAGTTGATTTTGCCCCACGTTCACTGAGTGAACCTAAAGCCTGATCTGTGTTCTGGGAAGTGTATGTAGCGCAAGCTTAATAGTCATCTGTTCTGCAACAGAGGGAGATAAAATTTAAAGCTATACCAACTCTCTTCTGCTGGAGATTGCGTGCTGAGTTGTCTTTGTGCAGTAGACAAACTACGCTACCACTAATGAGAAAAAGAGAAAATTCAGTCTCTGTAAAGGAAAGGTCTGCCTGTGAGATGCTCTTTGAGTCTGAATTTTGTGTGTGGTCTTTAATAAACCTTAAACTTGTGTTATACAGTTGACTTCAGGAGCAGCAACTGTTTCCAGCTTTGGCTAAGCAATTAAGCATTGGCTTGAAACTAAGCGTGGAAGATAAGCGGTTGTTCACAACTGTGACTTCCTTAAGTCAGTTTTATTTACAGCTTCCTCTTCCACAAAGACCCTTAATGTATTTGATGGTATCCTATCTGCCTAACACATCCTGCTACAAAAGGTGTGATCCTGCACTCTCTAGAGGGCAGTCTGTTTTTCAGACTAAATTACTTTCTGAGATATCAGTAATGAATCAGAAACAGTAATGAGGTTTTTATTTTATCAGGAGTTCTAACATACTGGGAAAATGCACTGAGCATAGCAGAGGGCAATGTGATATGCTCTCTACAGGGCAGTTGATGGATAGGCTTCTAGGTTTGCTGAACATATGACCATCAAATCCAGGCTTGATAGTAACTCAGGAGATGCCTTATTATAGACGTGTATTCTCACTGAGGGTGGAATGTACACTTAAGTGCTTTCCGAATTTCTGTATTTCAAAATCTAGTCCAGGTCCTTGCGAAATCTGAGACAAATGTTCCATTTGCAGAAATGTTTTTGAAATAACGCCCTTCTTGTAACTGCATAAGAAAGTATGGAGTTCACATACAGACTTTTGGGGGTCTCGATTCTAGGTAAATTCAAAACAGAATTTATTTATTATATTATCCTTGGACTGCAGAACCAGTACAGACATTATGCTTGCATTACATACAGATAAATCGTATTTAAATTATTTAACAGTAAATGGCTAGAAAACTTCATTAATTTGAATATGATTTGCTTTATTTTTTGAATAATAGCATGTCTCATATTATGATGTGAAACAGTCAAGGTTGTTAAGATGATGTTCACTCCCACAGCGGATGAGTCAGCTCTTCAAACCCAATAATTAGTATCCTCATTGATTCATACTATCACTCAACCCATGATGGGTTGTTTGTGGCTTCCAGTCTTCTGGACACAGCCATATGGCATCCCAGTGGGATCCAGGGCACTGACCCTGGGCTATTACAAGGGATATACATGGTTGGCATGCTAGACTGCTGATTAAATATTAACCACAGCAGACACATTATTTCCACTCTGCTTTGAAATGAGTCTTTAATTAGAAAGAAAATAACGGCAGAAAATGAAGTTTCATGGTTGTTGTCTGAAGTAAATATTTTGACCCGTTGCCTGTGGTACAAGCTCAGAAAAGTCCCCCGAGACGTTCAGGCTGTCACTCAGACCAAATACAGGTGTCTTGAATGGCACCCAGCCGTCAATCATCTGACATAGGTAAGGAAGTTTAAATAGGAGAGATGACTTGCCTAGATTAAAAAAACATACTTCTGTTAAATTTAGCCATGTCTTTTCTAGGACCAGCTACTCTTGAAGCTATAGTTGTACAAGCAACTGAAAATATTTACTTTTTTTTTTTCTCATAATGGAAATTCTCGTAAAATTTACCAGGAGCTTTAATTCAGTTCTCCATTTAAGTCTCGTTTATTATTCTTACATACCCTGAAAGAAGAGCCATTGGGTTTAATTACATTCTGGGGGGGAGTACTAGTTAAGGATGCATGTTTTATATTTAATGAATAATGTATGGTTTTAGGTACATATCTTTAATTTTTAATCTCTTCATAAGATGCTGACATAATCCAGAATTTAGGTTTTTCCCTCAGAAACGAAGATGTAATTATTTAAAAAAAAGTCCTTATTCCTAAGCCCTTGATTTTGTTTTTACCGTTTTCCAACCCCTGTGAAGTCTTTCCTAAAAATGAAGGAGATTCTTAATGTTTAAACAACCTCTAATTTACTCATAATTAAATAGAGATAGATTTACTGATGCTTAATACTTATAATAAATCCAAGGGATTATTTTCTAAACACTCATGGCAGAGAAATATAGACTTACTGTTCCTGTCAAATAATGTACATCTCCTGAAGTTTATAGCAAGCCAGTTCCATGTTTTTATTAAAAGAAATATGGTTAACCACTTACTAGTAAAAGTGGTGGTTTCATGTATGGAAATCCTGCCACTCCCTTTTGTGTTATAAGCCCTAAAATTGACTATTTTTTCTTTCGACACAGTTTTCTCAGTAAAATGTCTTGGTGTGTTATTACAGATTTTTCTTAGTTTGGGGTTGTATTCATTTGTAACTTAAATATGACCATGATCTTAGAAACAATTTTAGCTGTGGATCAAAGCAAAAGCCCATCAGAAGCCTTGGTAGCACGTAGTATCAGACTTAAAACCTGTATATTATAGAAGAGCTTTCCCACAGAGGATCCCAAGGAACTAGGGGTTGTTTTATGTCCTAGAAAATCTGATTTATCCCATACTAAATGCTTGCCCTCATGTCTGTTTCTTAAAACCACTGTTACTTTTTGTCTACAGTATGTATATACTATGGACCTTATTTCCATAAATAATGCTTGCATCACATACAGTCATGTGACAGCTTGGTTAAATTTCTTCAGTTAAGTTTCACAGCAGCTCACTTATTGAGGTATTCTAGGTGATTTGTAGCAATCATAGTTTTGTTGAAGACCCTAATTAATAAAAAGAACCTCCCCCCCACAAATATTCTACCCTGGGTTAACTTCTGCAAGTTGAAAGGGTGTATTTTGAAAGGGTCTTCAAGTTGAAAGGGTGCTTTTTAATTAAATCTGGCTCCTGTAACTGAGGTTTTAATTTGGTTTAGTAGTCTTTAAAGTAGTGATGTCTTAATCCACAAATGAAATGGAATGTTTTCCTCTGTAAACAATTAGGAAGATTGTCTGCTTAAGCAGGTGAGAAGATAACAAACATAAATCGTGCATATTTGTATTGAAGAAACTCTCTACTTATTAAGTGAAGACAATGTTTTTCTTGGAAACAGAGGAGCCGTTAATTAAGAGGTGACATTCAGGAGATCACAGGAATTTTTGAGGGGAGATTGTGTCCTCTGAAGTCCCACCTTCATCACTGGTGCATGTTGAAACCTGTACTGAGGCTTTTAAGAGTGGCAGCAGTGCCCACTGCCAGCAGTGGTAAGGCCTTTTTAGCACCTGGTGTAGCTGCCTCAGCACTTCAGTGGCTCACGCAGAGGTCATGGGTGGTCTTCCTCAGCTTCATCCAAAGGGAAGCTCTCTGCAGAGCCTCTCTCTGCCTCTTCAGGCCCATACACAATCAACAACAAAAGGGAGAATCTCTTCCCTTTGTGTTTATCCATATGGTAGGAAAGGTGACCATCAACATCCTCCCTTCATCAGTAAAACTAGTCCAAAGATTCCCTGTGAATTCCCGAGGCTTTGGGTTAGGCCTGTTGCAGCTGCTCACTCTTCCACTTCTGTGTGCTCTTTTCCTCCAGAGTGATGCCTCAAATCTGTCAAAGTTTATAAGAAGAAATCTGTTTTGAGCCTTTCTGGACTCATTCAATTAGCTACATGGTAGAGAAAAATAGGTTTTTTGCTAAGCTGATATTATTGGCAATAGGTCAAATTCTGCCAGCAGTGTTGCTCTTCCTAATGCAGAGTAGATCTACTGAAATGTGTACGGATTCTTCTTTCATTGTTCACTTTGGAACAATGTGAGGCAGAATTTAGCCCGTTATACTTAATTACATTAAAATAATCTTGTAAAGGTCTTATTAGTCTTTCTATTCGTGATGCTATTTTTCTACATTAATCATTACAGCTGATTTGTGAGTGATATTGCGTCTGGCTGTTTACATACAGAGTTATATTATCATACTGTTTGGATCCCTAGCTATGTTCTTTGCTTTTCTTTAGACAGTAGAGAACTTGATGTAACAAAGGGTTATATGATTTTAAAACTATGAGTCTGCACTAAAGAACTCCATTAAATCAACAGGTACCTGTTGATTTTTTTTATTATTATTTTTGTTTTTTACTGTGCCAAGAACTCTGAAATATGTGACTGGTTTTTGTTGGGTTCCTCAGCATCATCAGGGCCTTAAATATAATGCATATTGGAGATAGGGGACTCATAGAAATGTACTGATTTTACTTCAGGGTTGCTGTGCTGCTGGAATGGCAAATATTAGTGTTTATGATAATAGAAAGAAAATGAGTAAATTTTTCAGTTGTTGGAGTTCAGTGCCTATTTATGTTACCTGGTAGCAGATAATGCAGTCTCTCAAGAACGCTGCCCTGGGCTGTGTTCTTGTCACTCCTTCCTTCATATCTGATTGAATAATTGGAAAGAAATCCTCCTGGGGACAACTGATGTAACATAGGAAGTGGGCAACTATTTGGTAGTAATCTTGCTTGCTAATTGGAATGATATCTTAATAACCCAACCTGTCATTTTGGATACTGTAGAACATAGGGTTCTAAAATAGAAGCCAAATTGATGTTCTCATCACTTGTCATCATAGATCCAAGAGTATTTATGGATATTTTATGACTTTGTACTATACAAATTAACTCCATTTTATGCTCGCATGATGGGAACAGTTGTTCATTAAAACTTTCTCAGTCTTTCTGTAAAGTGTGTTGGATACCATTTCCACCTTTAGGCCTTCAGACTGTGTGTGAACTAGTGCAGTATATTGTGGTAGATGGATAGACGTTCATACATATGACTTTCAAAATGCTTTCAACTAGAAGATGATGCAGAAAATATGCAATAATATGGAATAATTTATTTCCAATCATGTTTGGTGGTTGTGTGTGGTTGGTGGGGTGCGATTTTTGCTTTTTATTTGTGTGCGTGTACATTCTATCTTTCTCCTAGTCACACCTATTGTATTACTTAGAACTAGGGGACAAAGTCCTCCCCTTTCTTGTATGCTGTATAATTTCAGATCCTGTAATATTGTAAGGACATATCTCTCCTGTCAAAAGGCACTCATAGAAACGTATTTAATGTTTTCTTCTGACCTTACTAAGCCTAGAAAATGCAGCCTGTGAACCCTGACTTGTTGGTGTGTTAGACCTGCTGAAACACTAATCAGATGGCAGACAGGCTGATTTCTCTCCTTTTTTTTGCAAGGAGTGGAACAGTTGCTCAGAAATGACCCAAATAATTTTTATTAATGGGCCCAATGTTACTTTCATCTCAAAAGAGACAAATCATTTAATAAAATGTGTGTTCAGTTGTGTTCATTAGTGCTAATCATTAGTTAATTAAACCTTAATCATATCAATTTCGGGCCACTAATATTCAAGTAGTTTAATAAAGGATCCAGCAGTAAAAGAGCACACATTGCATAATCATGAGCATATTAAACCACAGAAAACCCTACCTGAATACATGCTATCTATTCAGGTGGGTTTCAGGGATGTGATAACAACAGGTGAAAGAAAAAAAGGTATATATTGCAAAATACCACTGATATAGTTTTAACTATAGCACATGCTGTGCTTATATATTATGAAGCTTTGTCCCATACAGCACTGTTGTTGACTTTGGTGGGAGTGCTGTTTGAGCAAGTAATGCATCAGGATGCATTTGGCCTTCAATAAAACATTGTGCCAGAAAGAAAACAATAACTTACCTCTTCCCTCCTGTAGGCTGAATACCATCTAGAGACCATTTCCTTTTTTTTCTTGCTCTGTAACCACCCTTTTCTCCTCTTCTTCTTTTTTTGGATCAAATAAGGAAGTGAAAATGCTATGGGAAGATATATTCTATACCAACTGCATTTAGTAAATGAGTTTCCAGGCATATTAATACAATAGAGTCGTTAAGTGTTTCTGCTAGGATAGCTATGTTCATCATGTCTTTACTAAGCACTTTTGTATAGGTAAGTAAATGGTGTATTTGTTTTCCCAGCCTACTCTCATCAGAAATCAGCTGAATGCATACAGGATGATCCTAGATTATTGCTATTTAATGTCTTGGTAGTTTTTACAACTGTGTATTCGTCTTGCCTGTCTGAGGGTCTCCATTCAGTCTGCCTTTCTGTTGACTGGAGTCTCGGTTCTCATTTTACCACCTCTCTAAACTCTGCTTAAAATAAAGCTGCCATTACCACAGGCTAGTGATGCTTTAAAATACTGGATAGGAGTTTATCAACAGCTCCAGGAAGCCGTGTGGGTTTAGATATTGTTGTCAATCCTGCACTATATCACTGGGATTTCCAGCCCAGCAGGTACAGGTTAAAATTTTAGTACAGCATGATATTTTATTCTCCTGCTCTTGTTGTCACACAGCACGGAGGGCAAACAAGTCTAGTGGAGACAGACAGATCTGTGCAGACAGGTTGGACCCCCTGAGCGCAAATAGCGTACTCTGTTCTTGGGTGTTTTCCCTGCTGCCCCTTCTTTTCATTTGAGGCTTGCAGACATCTTTGGCATACAGTATGGCAAAAGTCTGAAAGAGGAGGTTAGATAAAGATTGCAGGGAGAAGACAGCTCAAAGCATGTGGAGCTCGGATTTGGCAAAGGGTCCAACACAATAGCTTCCAAAGATTTGCTTAAACCATTTGTAGTAGGAAGGTGCTTATTTTTTGGGAAGTCCTAAGAACTGTCAACAGCAAAAGCTCTCTGACGCATACACTTTAGGATATGTAAGCTTATGGCAAAATGAAAAACATTTCAGCCTATAAAAGGCTGATGGTAGACCTGCATGAGATTCTGTTACACCTGAACTGGTTATACTTACAAAGGTAACATGTCAGAGGTCAAAGAATTCAAAATGTAATTGTTATGATCTGCATATGAGGACTTGGGTAGATACAAGTTCTTCTGAACATTCTCTGGAGTCACTGTCAGTGCTTTGGCAGCTGAAATCAAAGCTGTATTGTTGTAGGTGGGCTTTTTTTTTTTTTTTAATTTTTTTTATACTGTTATGGGGGATCTTCAAGGGAAAAAAAAGAATGCATACATCTTAGCTAAAGAACAAGGCTCTCAATGAGCAGCTATAACAGACTTATTCTCTGTGTCCTGGGATATCTGGAGTACATGGACTTGTGGGCCAGCACCAGAATGTAAACCGTACCATATTGTGGAGTGAGGATTAAAAGAGTGTCATTAGGAATGCATGTTGGTTATACAAGTTATGTACTGGTATCCCTCAGGGCATAAAATAATTTTAACACATGATTTCTTTGCAAAATAGGAAGAATCTTAGCTTAAAACACTAATAGAATATTGGGTTTAAGAATAACAGTAGATATTCGGAATGGATGAATCGTGTGTTTTAGATAGGCTAATAAAATATTATGAACTGGTTATATTTCTAAAACTGCTACTAAAGGAGACTATATGATGCAGGGTGGTTGATAACATGGTGTAGAACCATTACATTTTTGCTTATTGTAGTTCAGGAAATTTTAATATGAAGTGAGCCTTCTCTTTCTCCTTGATGACTGTTTGATGTCCTACATGAAATTCGTGTAGGTGGGTTTTCATTCTGATACTCAATAGGCAGATGTACACACTGTGTAATACAGCAATATGTTAATTTGCTGTTGTGTTCTCTATAGAAACCAGTACAGGAATGGGGGCTGAGCACTGATGCGAGGGGCTAGAGACTGGACCTCTAGCAGATAGTCAATACTACCTATTGAATATGATTTAAATAGTTTAATAGAAACATTTTTTTGTTTTGTCTTGTTTTGGTGGGGTGTGGTTGTGCATACATGTTTTATTTTTGTGTTTATAATTACTTTTAGGTTGGTGACAGCTGTTTAGGCAGCAGAGATGTTTTCTGTAAAGTTGGCAAACTGAGTTCCTTTTTCTTAGGATGTTACTTTCCCTATCTCTGAGATCCTTTCTGGACATCTTTCATGTTCACTTTGGCATCCTCCATTGTTGCTTAATTTTTTTAAGATGCTTAATGTAACCTGTTGCCTTTGGTGGGCCTTCAAATAATTTTTTTTCTTTAAAGCCACTTCAAGTTGGTTGTGGGCTTCACTTTTCAAAGGAATGGTTTTTCAACTAAACATATTCTGTATGAACTTTAATCCACTGTATGAGAGACTAGTGAAAGAGGTGGGAAAAACGCTGAGATGAAGAGAGAGGTTTTGTCTTTTTTTTTAATTAACTGATACAAAACAAAAGAAGTGTGTTTGAAGTATAAATAAGACTTGGCTTATCTGAAGTATGAGATACTGAAGGAGAAAGTTAATAAAAAGATATGTCAGAAAAACTTGAGTGAAATATAGAAACTTCAGGAAGGAAAAGTAGTAAATGATACATGAGAAACCAGGTTAAATATGAGGAATATAAAAAAGTGTATGAGAGATCTGCAGTCAAGTCAGGAGTCATTGAGGCTGTTGGAAAACCTGAATGAGTTTAATGTTGCTAAAAGCTGAAATAGGTTGTTTACAGCGAAATATGTTCAGAAGAGTACCTGAAGATTCCATGCTGTAGACTATGATAGGCGTTTCTTCTGCGAGGATGTAAAGTAAGGGGTTATAATACATTAGATGTGGGAAAATTAAAACACCAGCTGAATTGCATTCACAAGGATTCAAAACAAATAAGACAGGAAATTGGAAATCTGATGGCAGAATATAGAGGAAAGTAATATAGAGGCAGATGAATAGTGTTTCCTGCAGCCTGCCTTGCTGAAGCTGTGGTGTGGTGGTAGTACGTTGTCATAGCAATGCCTGATTTTAAGAAAATGGAGATTAGGTTTGCAAACACTTCATCGGTTGTTGGGTATTGCAACTTTTATATATATGTTGTTTGCCAAAAGAATATACAACCATAATAATTCAGCGGTTTGAAAGTGGGCCTAAGGGATTTGGAAGCAGAAATTGCAGTAAAAAATTATAATGAAACTAGTACTCATGTATCAACTAAAATCCATTAAAACCTGCCCTAAAGTGTT
>VZTO01012228.1:61791-101721 GCA_013400615.1 Syrrhaptes paradoxus
CCAGTAAACCTGTCTGCATAGGCGCTGGGAGAAGTTTTACAGCTGAAACACATGGCTTCCAAGAAGTACAGTTTTTTCTGTGTTGGTGGGTTTCAATTAAGTTTTGTTGCCTAAATTAATTTCACTTTGTCTTCCACCTACTTGCTCTGAAAACTCTAACAGAAAGATGCTGGTGTAAGACCATTTGTTAAATGGGGAAATTTTACCTGACGACCTGAACCAATTTACATCCAGGACATTGGAAATAACATCAGGAAAAAAGGGCTTTGAAACTCTGAAAATAACCATGACCATAAGTGCAGTTATCACTTTAAATAGCTATTAGAGCTTGAGTCTCAGACGCTTGGCACAAATTGTTCACAGGGAGTCTGCAAAGCAATGTATGCATCTATGTTTTGTATCGGAAAGGGACTGTAGGCAGATTGCAATGGGGATTTCTGTTGGCGAAGAACTCTTAAGTCCTTAACGTATGTTTTAAATACACAGAAAATGTGCACTTAACAAACTTGAGTAGGTGGTCAACACTTCAGCTGAAAAGCATATTCTAATTTTTCTTTTTCTGTGGTAATTCAGCTTAAACAGTTGTTGATTTTGATTTTTATACTTGATTTTTATTCTAAGGATTTTTTTCAAGTGAGGTGTTTTAATGACATTTGGACAAAAAAATTAATAGACATTTTTTTTCTCATTTCTGTCCAACAGGCACTCCAGAGAGATGAAAAGAAGTGACTAAAGAATGAATCAGTATTTCCCTACAACTTGCATCAAAATAGCCAAGTGAAACTAAAGGCTCTGTCTTTACTCCCTTCTTTCTCGTTCTAGCCTAAGGCAGACCTAAAGATCAAAGCTTACCATGTCAGCAGGTATAAAGATGATGTATTGCCTTTCTGCAGTATTGTCCAAGTCTGATTTATACTGCATGGAGAACAGAACTAGTTGAATGGTAGAGCTTAAATAAAGTGTTGGTAAATATCTGAATCACTGAGGATGAACTTTGGAGAGAAAAAACAGCTAGCTAGTTGGCTTGTGATTCTCATGCATAATGTAAGTAACATTAAAACTGCATTGGGACACCTTTACTTGTTTAGATAGTGATGAGTGGAACTGAATGTTTCATCGTACCATTTCCCCCCTAGCAGCTAAAGAAGTCTTTTGGTAGAGTTTCACTAATTTAAAAGGGGACTTATTCAAAAGTCCAACATTTTCAACAGCTAAAGTCTCACCTAGGGCAACTTTCTTCAATATTTTCTTTAAAACTGAACCTAGTAGTCATTAGCCATGAGTTACAGAAAAGAGCAATGCCCAATTTGTAGGATATAGGCTTATCGGCAATCATTTCCATTTTGGAACAGGAAGGGAAGAGCTAGTGAATAACAGCTCTCACAAAGCCTCCAGAAAGGACACTTTTTTGTTTTGTTTCTTTGGAGGTATAAGCAGGATTAGATGGAACTGCATCCCATGTGTAAAGGCTTTATGGGAATTGTAGCTCAAGAGCCTCCTACTCACTTTTTCTTGAAGTGTGCTATAGCTGGAGCCTGTAAGACTTGTGACCTGGCTAAAAGTAGAAGGGAGATATGGTTGTTGTAAAGATGTACCCCAGCCCAGAGGCTGGAAGAAGAGTGGGAGGCTCTTGAACTGCAGTTTCTGAGATATGTGAGCGATGCAGTGACACACAGTTTGTTTTGGCTTAATAAGCTTCTGTCTGAGGACACCATCATTGAGGATTTTTTTTTCTCTGTAGAGGAGATAAGATTATGACTAAGATTGCATTTTCAAAAAATATATATTTTAATGGTTAATGGCTTTGCTCACAGACATTAAATTATTCCATCTGAGAAATACAATTATTTATATGATCTTACTACCAAAGTGTCCTGTTCTCCCAGCTATTTTACAGATACTCCCCAGATAGTCCTAATGAATATTCCACATCATTGTTCATGTGCCAAGGGCCTGGTTTTCAGTTTTCTTTGACTCTAGATGTCCAAGGCAAGACTCTTTCCTCCACAGCACCAGAATAAAGTACAGAATAAAGGTGCTGAAGTATTTTACAAAAAAATCTGAAGTCAGATGTTGCTTTTGTGGCACTTCAAAACAAAAAATCACAGTGGGCATCTGGTGGGCTGTATGTCCATCCTACTGGAACCTTTTAAGGATCTGGTGAGTTACTCTGCTGCTTAAACAGAAAAGAAAATTGTATTTGGATTATTTATGCAAAGCTCTTTTGGAAACTATCTTCACCATTCTCAAAGTCATACTAGAAACTTCAAAGCTACCAACAGGAAATGCCTCTGCCTCCAGGAGCTTGGTATCTAATTAAACATCTTGGTTCATGTGAGCCTAAGGAATAACTTGAGGGATGAGAAGTGGAAGGGCTATGTGTACTGTAATACAGTGACATGACAACAGCTTGGGCTTTCTGAATTTCTAGATGGAGTTGCATCAAATTCTTTCTACTTTTTTTTTTTTTTTNTTGTAATTCAGTTATTCAAGTAAGGCTGTATACAAGGGATGGCTTATAGGGGAATTGAAATTAGGAAAATGTTATGGTCTGTTTAATTAGAAGATATTCCCTATATAAGGAGCACAGTGGATGGAGTGTTTGAGCAAAAAGGAGAAACAAATACACAGTTGCTTTTCAAAGCCTGACTTTGAATGCTTTGATCAGAAATCAAAATGTTTAAAAAATTAAAATTAAAATTTCCAGGGTATCTGTGTAACTCATGCTGTAGATGTGAACTTATGGGGACATGCACGGATGCCTAAATGCTGTGAATGCTGGTGTTTCTGGATTGCTGATCTAACAAAAACCTCTCATAGTGGTAGAATACATCCCAAATGCTGTTGTGCACTGAACTGGTGTGAAAGTTCAGTGTCTGGATGGCTTTTCCAGCTGCCTGGAAGCAGCACAGGCAATGGTACAACTGTAGCACTGCTCTGTGGCAGTTTCACTAGTACCATCACATGTCCCATCTTGGATGGCAGCATGGTGAGTTGCACTAATTGCTGTGAAGCCTCATGAGCTGGGCTGAACTTGCAGGACTGCAGGTCTGAAACTTGAATTGCTTTGCAGGACTGCAGATGTCTTTGGCTTACCACATTAGATATGTGTATAAATTATGTCATGAAAGCCTGTAAGTATTAATTCCAGAGCTGCTAAAATGCTTTGATGTGCTTGGATTAGGTGGTGAAGAAACCCTAGCTCAGCTGGCAATATCCCACAGAGGGTAGATGCATGCATGTAGTATGAATATAAATTCTCTTTGAGGCCTTACAGAGAAACGGGGTTTACATACAGATCTGACAAACTATTTTGGGTTTCTGTAGGAGAATCTGCAAAGTGGAGTGCTGCTTCAAAAATCACTGATAAAAACCTGCGTCTGCTCTTAAGAAGAATGAGTAAAGTACCATTTTGTACATGGTGGAAATGGGCAGAGAAAGGTCATGGCCCTGAGTGTGGAGTTTGCAGTGGCTTTATTTGAAGGTAGTGATGAATGAAGGAAACTTGAATGCCAGTGGTTTGTCCTGAGTCCGAGGGCACTGGAACAGAGCGCTGGTCTGTGCCCTGCCCTCCTCTTTGTGCATTGTGCTTTTCTTGTGTCTATAAATTGCTCATATGCGAGAGGGATAGTACATTTATAACACAGATAAATCAACATTTATTTATTTATTTATAGCCACAGGCTTATCTGAATGCTAACAATTGAGGGATTTTGTTTGAAGGAGCACTAGTCAATATGTTTATTCTCTTCTAGATAACAGCAGCAATAACAAACCCACCATGAATTTTTTTAAGCCACGTTAATTTTCTGTCTGTTCTGGGAGCTATGTGGTGGTGTTTTGGTGGTGTTTGTTGTTTTTGTGGGGGTTTTGGAGTTTTTGTGGATTTTAATTCTTTTTCTTGTAATTATTTCTGTCTCAGCTTCAAAATGAGAAAGATAATTTCATCTTTTGTAATGACAATTAAACACAGTTTGAAAGATCATAGCCTGAATGTAATAGCCAGATTCTTGGAATTTATTAACTGAGGAACTAAGTGAATAATTCAAAACAAGTAGCTTTCTTGAGAAATGTACCCTCCAGCATACTTAAATATGTTCACTGGACAGATCATATTGTTGTTGTTGTCGTCATTGTTTATATCAGAGGAGATACCAGTGGTTTCAGCTGAGGCTTTCTTTTAGAGTAAGTTCTTGTCCTCTCAGAGTACTAAGAAATGTGACTGCCTCACTTTTTTTTTTTTTTTGCATGCATTTCTTCTTAGTGGGTGTTTTGGTCCTCTTTTTTGACCTGCCCTCTTGAATTTAGAGAGTTAGTGTGTTTTTCAAAACATATGCTGTGTACGCAACAGCGTCTTGAACTTGTTGAGAGGAGAGTGATTCATTGTGCAGTGTTGGACCAGCATCTCAAGCAAGCTCTGGCCTAAGCCTAGATCAGTTCTATCCTGATTTGTAAGGAGTCTCCCTGTGCCAGAGGAGAACAGATCTCAGCTGGGGTCTTCATCCTGCTTTTTAAGTGGTCTCTTAGGAGGAGTGTGTCAAATACAAGGAGGAAGACTTTTAGTTTCATGGTTTTACAGAAACCAGTGCATAAAGTAGAGCTTTGATGTATATGCAGTATTCCTGAGAAGAAGTGCTAGAGAAACATGTATAGTTTCAGTTTTCCAAGTGCTGGAACCATATTCGCCAGAAGCTACAATTTGTTGCAGTCCAGATTTAACAAGTGACTACTTGAGGCTTTATCACTTTGGAGGGGGATCACCTAGAACAATTAGGACACTGTAAAACACCATCTCCACCGCAGTATTCTCTGTGTGTAAGATGTTAAAATTAACAGGTGAAAGGGGAAAAATAGAAGGCAAAACTGTTACCATTACTGGTCAGAGACATGCAGCAGTCTAGTGGTAGAGAAGGATTAAGATTTGGTTCACTGGCAATTCCCATCAATATTAGAGTCATGGAGCATGTGTTTTTTCTTAAAATGGTTTTGGTATTCACTGATGTTCAAGATTTCTTGGTTTTATCCCAAACTGTACATTGTTTATAGTCTAGTTTTATTGAGCAATAGTTCTTTCTGAGTACCTCATTAAATAAAATTCCCTTGTTTGAATAACAGAGATATATACTTACACTTTTTGAAAAACATACTCAAATTTAATATTTTATTTCTTCAAATTTAGTCAATATTCTTTGTGAACACCTATCCCTTTAAAAGTTGATTTCCTAGGTCTTGGGGGGAGGCAGAAGCTGGTGAGAAAACATGTCAAAGACCCTTCACTGAAAAAGTGGCAATTGGTAGGGCTATTTGTGTAGCTGTTACTCAGCTCTCTCTAAGGCTGAGGAACTGGAAGTAAGGAATAAAATTACTTATGATAGGAAATAAAAGATTAAAATGTAAACCTTGAGTAACTAAACATGTAAAAAGCTATAGCAAGAACCTGATATTTATAGTATGACAGCTCCACTGTAACCCTGGCAGAGACAAAACCAGAGCAGTTTTGCTTCTTCTGTACTTAGAACCAAGGAGTGTTATGTTACGGGCAATTCACATGCTGTGAGAATAGTGGGCTGGGGGTAGTGGTGGCAAAAAAGTGCCAGGTGCTCCAAGTTTGCACAGAACAAAGTGCAAAATAGTGTTTCTTCCTCCTACCAGCTTAAACCTAAAAAGAACCAGCATGTAGCCTAGATCAGTTATTATATTTGAGGGGGTTTGGTGCCTTCCCCTGACTCTCTTCAGGCTGTCTCCTGAACTGCTTGAAATCATTAAGGGGATGTGCAACGAGAGAGCTCCCAAATGAAAAGGGAAAACATTAAATTAGTAAGTGTTAGCAGTGTAAAGAGACGGCATGCAAGGATATTTGTGCCAATGTATACATCTATGGATCATGCTTTTAAAAGCACTTATTTCATGATTAAGTGTTTAAAAATGGTGTATTTTTTTCCTCTCATCACTTGCAGATCTTTACATGCTGTTTACTTAATAGATAGTCTTGACAACGTGCCTAAATACTTTGGGGATGTGTGTATGCTTATTTAAGCATAAATTCAGGGTAAAAGTAGTGGAAGAGATAGTTGCAAAATGAATGGTTACTCAAGAATGTGATGCTGCAGGTGCCAACATCTAAGGTTGCAGAAAATTAACTAGTGGGGCAAGAACAGGGTCTGCACTAGTTCTAGGATATTTTTCATTTCTTACTATTTTGGACATCCTGAATTCTTGTATGAGAAGCAAAATCAGCTTCCAAATGAAAACAGGGGAAGACAGAATTTTTGGATTACAAATGATCTGAACCAGTGTGTATTTTTCCAGAACAGTCAAAAGCAAGGGAGTCTTGTCTTTCAGTTTAGCAAGATCAGACAACCACCTAAAAATAAAGGAAGAGAAAGAGAATCTCAAGTAAGTGACAGCTTTGATGGTAGAAAGTAAAGAGTGATTGCTCATTTGAAACAATAGTCCAAATTCGACCAAGATAGAAAGCCAGGTAAATAAGATGCATTTAATTCTAATTCAGCATACATTCCCACTCTTCAAATTTAAAAGTAAGAGAAGCTACAAGTATTTTAAAGATAATTAGAGGATTTTCATTTTGCTGGGGGGAAAAATCCTAATCATTCTATAGTGGCTGCAGATGACTAATTGTGTTGTGTTCCTGGAGGAACTGACTTAGTTGTCATCTTTGAGATTGGAAAGATAATAAAGCCATTTAATGTTGTAAAACTTGAGCTCTGGACAATATCTTTACCTACAATTGCTTCAAAGTTGTAGAAGCCTCAAACTAGACACCTATCAGCGCTATCAGGTGATTTTTGTTGTATGTAAAAAAAACAACCGCAAAACACCAAACATCAAACCTGAAACAAAACAGCTTTTCCCCTGAATTACACTTGTGAAACATCACTTCTGAGATGTAACACAGACCAGGATTTATCTGTCTGCCATTTTTTCCCTGCATTAATCTTCAGGTCTTTTAATAAAGGTGGGGAACAAAGGGTTGGGATGACTCAAAGAAATGGAAATGCAATACACAGAGCATTTCACCTATAGGTCATTAGATCAGCCAGGATGAATGTTGCCTTGAAGCTTTTCCACACCTTTATTACTCTGTGGCTCTAAGGGACATAAACTGAAGTGTCTATTTCTTCTTTCTAGTAAACTGGTGACCAGTGCTGGAAAAAGCTCCTGCCCCTCTGATCCAGGTCAGTGGTGAGGGCAGAGGTATGGGATTTGCCTTCAATGTCCAGCTGCTCTGAGTGACTGAAACACACTGATGAGAGCAGCAGTGGAACTGGCTGTATTGCTGCCTCTACTGTGTTGGTTTTCCTCTTGATCTATGAAAGATGTTAATTCAGCCCCTTCACCTCAGTGGTAGCATAGTGGAGGAGAGAAGAAATAAAAATAGAAGTGGGATGTGTCTCAATCCCCATTGACAAGAAAAAATGCAAAAATAAATGTGAGATAGCTAGGTGTAGCCTGTGGGAATAGGGAAGTGAAACCACTGTACACTTAAGTTGCTCTGAAATTTTCAAGATTTACTAAGAAAATTTATAGAGTCTTGTCAAATCTGCTTTAGAGGAATGAAATTAACAAAAAACATTGTCTCCTGTAAATGCTAACTCAAATGAAATAATGAACATAACTTTCAGCTACAATAACCAAGTGTCTAATACTTTGTTTGTAAATGGTTGAAAGTATGTGTGGTCTTGTGTATGCACGTAAAGGATTTTTGTATCACCCCTGGTTTTTAAAGGACCCAAAAATATACTCTGTATCTATTGAATAAAATAATTCAAGAACAAATATAGAACTAGGAAAAGGATTTGCCATGTCAAGAAACAAAATTGATTGTTTTGCATATTCTTCTAGCATGACTGTCATGCTGTCTCCTGCAAAAAATTGTCATGTGTTTTTCCTGCATTTTTTCCTCTTTCTTTTAGAAATGGATAATTGTATATCAGCTGCCCTTGACTCATCAGGGAGGAAACAGCATGTAGTTCCAAGTCTGTCCACTGTAGTAAGGTCTGTCCCATTTTGGTTTCTCCATTACTGTCTGCCATCTCTCTCACTAAAACTAGCAGAGTAACACAAATGTAAACAATTTGGGCACAAGGGTGGCATGCTTCTGTTTTAGTTGGCTCTGTCAAATGAGTACTTTAAATGAAACAGTTTTCTACGTATGTTAAGAAAGAAACCAAAACAAACTTGGGTGCACAAGGTGGAGGGAGGGGAAGAAAAGGCCTTCACCTACTTTCTTGTTTCATACATTGGTTTGTCTAAAACTCTGAGGAACTTGGAACTGCATTTGAATTTTATGTTAAAAGACCATAAGCAACTCTTTAAACCTTCTAATGCTCACAAAATGATACAGTAATTGAATTCCAGAAGCATTTGTAGGGTCTCTCTTTGTTTTGTTTTGTTTTTCTGTTAAGTGATTGCAGTACACCTGAGTGACTGTGCCAAATCAAGGTCTGTTTGGTGCAGTATCCTGTCTCATAGGATCTAAGGGAGGTGCTTAGAGAAGAATGTGGAAAAAGGGTAGGTGTGTGACTTTCCCCCCTGAGCCACAAGCCAAGGACTTCCTGGGTCAGAGGGTAGTTTCTATGTATTTAACAGCCTTTATGGGTTTTTCTTCTTTGATCTTGTCCGGTTTCCTCTTGAGGCCATGTAAGCTTTTAATGCATTCCAGCATCCTGTGGCATGGTGCATCACCGAGAAACCACACATTGTGTCTAGAACCTGTAAGAGACCCCAGCTGTAAGCACCTTCACTTGGTGCTGCTTCGCTCTTATATTAGGAGGGGCAGAGAACAGTCAATAGGGGGCCATTTGTTTTTTTCCCAGTTGAGGAATGGACTTTGCTCTTTTGCTTCTGGTTTTCCAGTAACACTTTGATTTGCCTATTTTTCTCTCAAAAATTTCTCTGGTTTTAACACATTCGAGACATGGGGTTATGCCTTTTTAAGCTGTTATTTTATACAGAAGGCCTGCCAACAAACAGTCCAAAGCCTGTGATCTAGGATTTCCCAAAGGACTTATTTAGTGGAGAGTTTGCATGTAGCCACTTCTGCCTAAATACATGGCCTTAGTATTTTGAAAATGCCTTCCATGATAAATTATAACCTTTTTTTAGATGCCTAAAAATGACTGTAAGATATTTTAGATAGAACAGGTTTGAAAAAATGCCTCTTGGGACAGTTCATCATTGTTTTGCTGCTGTAGTTGGTACTGAGGGGAAGAATCTGTTTTTGACAAATGAGTTTCCACTGCAGAGTTACCTCTGGCCAGGGAAGGTTGAACAGTGATTCTGCTGACTGCAAAATAATTGGTAGGTCCCTAATTATCTGGAACATTACCAAAGCTATGTGTGTGGTGGTGTACTTCCAGATAGTCTTCCTGACTGGAAAATGCATTTCTAACTTGATCACTTTTAGTTATGTCCAGCAACACCCATCACCCCTCAAGGCAGGTCCAGTTGGTGGTGAGGCAGTAAGGAGATTTAAGCACTGAGTGTTGACTCCTGCCTTATCTCAGCTGCCAGGCCTGCTCCTTGAAGCCATCCCTACGGCTTCCCTCAGGAGAAGGGAGGCAGCCTGGAAAACTTGGTCACACACACAACTGGAGATACCTACTTGCTGCCGACATGGCTGATACCTCCTACAGAACGCATTGTACTGGCCAGCAAGGACCCTGGAGTCTGCCTGCCTGGAATAAAGGAGCTGTTGCAGCCTGGTTTGAGTTGCCCTTGCTGTGTCTGTACATGACTTGCCATCCATTTAGTGTTTAATCTGCTAGTGGATTTTTAGTCTCACAGTTAAGGTTGCTAATGATTGATTAATTCAGCTCAGTATGGACAGAGCACACCAGACAGTTATAAACAAATTGCAACAATTTCTCTGATGCTTCCTTTTGTAAAAGGTAGTGTCTGGGGCACAGATGAACAGCAGTGGCTCCATTTCTGGTCTTGACCCTGAGCTAATTAGGACAGATATAGCTCCTTTCCATCCACTGAGATGAAAAAGAGGATTTAGAGAAGGAATAGTTTTGCCTGATGTGGTGGTAATTTTTGTGGTGGTGTTGTGGGTTTTTTTCTCTTTGGGTTGGGGAGTTTTTTTGTTTGTGGTTTTTTTTTTTCTTTTTTTACAGGAAAACTTGTTATGGGACCTTCTGTAAATTCACTGCCCTCTATACCCGTGAGGGATTAATCAGAGGAGTGAAAGCGTGCATACTGGTTCTTGAGAGAAATACATTATGTTTGCCAGTGTGCATGTGTACGATAATGGGTTTTGTTCTGAGGTTTGTTTGGTTTTGGATTATGTTTCTTTTAAGGAGGAGGTGAGGGTGATCAGACACCATATGGCACTACCATGTTCTTTAGTGCAATGTGTAGCTGATTGCAAAACAGAAATGCATGCTTATTGTAATACCTAGCTGATTTCTAAGCCAGGAGGATAAGAAGAAATAGAAACGAAAAAAAAATAAAAAAAAAAAGAAGATATTGAGCTGGAACTCAAGCTGTGCAGCTTTCCCCAAGGGCATCGTGGAAGAAGGGCAAGTCCTGCCTGTGGAGGAGACAGAGGTTCCTTCCTTTCATGTGTTTTTGCTGTACCTTGCTCTTGTATGTATAGATTTTGCATCTTTGTCAGAAATTATCACTTCCAACGCGCATGGACTTGTTCAACTTGTGTAGAATGCAACCTTCAACAATACACTGACCATAATAATGACCATTTAAAAAATATAGGCTTCCTATTGCAGTCTATTCCTGGTGATCAACAGGAGGTTCTTCTGTGTCCTGGCTACTAAGAAGATAAGATATTAGGAAATCAGCTAGGGAACTGGGAATTGTGCAGTAGCAAGATTTTGCAGTTCCATCGTCAGCAAATC
Source organism: Syrrhaptes paradoxus (assembly GCA_013400615.1). Taxonomy (NCBI): domain Eukaryota; kingdom Metazoa; phylum Chordata; class Aves; order Pterocliformes; family Pteroclidae; genus Syrrhaptes; species Syrrhaptes paradoxus. The sequence goes on from VZTO01012228.1 coordinate 72,672, forward strand.
TGACTAGAGAACTTCTTAGCAAATAGAAATCAATTTGCTCTTACAACTACATGCATTCATTTATCCAAACCACTTGGTGTTTTCTTCCATGTGGAAGGAAGATGAGGATGGATGTGGGGACGAATGCTATCAAAAGATACAATCAACGCTAGAACAGAAATCAGACCTTTTGCATTTAAAGCAGATTTTCTGTGAAACTGGAGACTAATGTGATTCCAAGCTGCTCTGATTCTAATGTTAATATGTCCCTTTAGGTTGTGATGACAGTTAACAGAAATATTAATGACAATTTTATTAACACTTAGTTTCATATAAAAGTGGCTTATTCTTTTTATTTGTTTCCTTGTGCTGTCATTCCCTGTTGAGTAGGTGTAACATCATGCAAAATTGCCATGTATGACAACTACTTTATTACATGTATGGAAAAACCAAAACATTTTTCAGATTACAGGCATTTGCACAGAGCAAGAGTGGGGTGAACCCATACCTGATATGACTATCAATTATCCTGCAGAACAGGGTAAGAGTGTCACAAAAGAAACTAGAGGACAAAGCTGAAGGGCAATTAGTATAGCAGGTAAACAGAAGACTAGTATATTTTTAGTAAATCCTGCTTACTCCCCCTTCCCTCCCTTTTTTAATGTTTATTGCCCTGAGTTTCTTTTCCTCAAATATACATGTTATGACAACAGTAAAATTAATTTCCAGCTATGTGATTAATATTAGGTTCACAAGGTGGTTTTTGTCTTGGGTATCTTGTTTGTGTAGCACTTGTTGATGGGCAAGAGAGTATTCTTCACTTTCTCTAATAGCTTTACTGTAAATGATTCCTTTACAGAAAACATATAAATACTATGATTCCCAGCATTATGATGTCATAGCACCTATAAATACTCAAAGTACAGAAATGTATCCTCCTAAATGGAGAGTTTATAGTACTCTTGTGGATACCTTCCAGCCAGAGGATGAGCAGATGGTAATTCTTTTTTGAAAGAATAAATAGGAAATCCATGATTCCTATCAAGTTTTCTAGAAAGACCCAGACACCCAGATCCGTATGCCATACTTTGCCTTCTACATGTTTGAAGTGCTGGCAGTCTTAATTGTTATGCCTTGGGGAATCTTCAAAACAACTGTTGGCAGGTACAAGTGATATTAACAAGACAAATATGTCTCAGTATATTTATCAGGTGATTACTGCCGTTCCAAAGGTAGTGAATTATTGTATTTACTCATTTCTGATGCATTCATAGGAACAGAAGGCAAGCTGTATTTTAATTATTTTTTTTTTTTTAATTTGAGGAAGTGTTGAAGAAAGGTAAGGGGGAAGAAGAAACAGGTTTGAATACTGCTGTGAAGGCCATCAAGTTGCATAGTTTGCCGTTTACTCTGTTTTAACAGCAACATTTAAAATCACAAAGTTTTCATTCTGTGTATGCAAGTGATTTATAATGCCACATACCCTGTGTGATAGCATATGTAGTCTCCAAATGTTTTGTCTGTGTCTAGGCATTCTGGTTTTTAAATCACTGCAATATGTTGAGCAAGCAAAGGGCTAACCACATAACTTGATTTTGTGTGTGTGTTTGTTTATATTTACAAAATGTTAAATACCCTATCTCCCTTCTCTCATCTGCACTTCTATTTTCTTCCTGTTTCTTCTATCCTCTTCACCAAGACATTGCTAACTGACTCTTAAATTGTGTGTCCCTAAATGTTTTGCCTTTGGCAGGGGTTGGTTGAGGAAACTAAATCAACTGTACCATTTTCAGCACGAATTCTTCAACCTAAAGGTGTTCATGAGAATGAAGCAGTACCTTTCCCCTTTTTCTCCAACTCACCTTGTTATGAGTTAGACCGTGCTTTTTAAAACAAAGCTTAATTTGAGGATGAGCAAATGTCATCCTGACTTGTTGCATGGAGGCTAACGGCAGGTAATGTGACCCCTCAGGTACTAATTTTGCTTTTGCTTATTTTCTCTCTCAGTTCAAAGATCCACTAAGTTGTGAATATAGTGTTTAAACCTTTATGTGGGATTCAGGAATTTATGACAGTGAGATGCTACTTTTCTCATAATGTACAGGTTACCACAACGGAAATAGCAAAATCAAAGCTGCAGTTATTAGAAAATGCCAAAGCTAAATTTTAAAATTGATAATGCCTCTTTGTATAATATCTTACAAGGTAGGTGGGATTGTATAATACGTTTAAGTTTTGTTTTGGTTTGGGGTTTTTTTTGGCTGTGAAACCCCACCTTGTTTGACAGATGGGCAGTGCTTACTTGATGAGCAGCTACTTTGATTTCTCCCCATCATTCAGTAGAGGTCTCTAAACCTCACCTGTTACGTGCTAATTAAAAACATCTTGGGAAACTGAATTACTGTTTTGAGTGCTTGTTCTAGTATCTGCATACTACAAGATACTTATTTTCAGAAAAGTGCTGTGAACTGAGGTGACAGTACTGGAAATAATGTATGAAATTACCTCCTTTGGGTGTCTATTTTGCAATGCCTGAGGAATTTGGGATTTTTGTCTCTTTTAGCATACTTAGCATTAGTTAATGCTATACATAGACAACATGTTTATAACACTTATACTTTATATATAGAAGCATGATTCTCATTGGGCAGTTCCCAGAGTACAAGCACAATTCCCAGCTGCAGCTGTGAGGGCTCAGCACTTCTGCAAATCATCTTTCAAGTTGAACATGAAAATGGGGAACACATGATAAATAACCAGCAGTAAAATACTCAATTTAAGTGACTTGCCTAGCTTGACACAGGAACATTAGAACTAACAGAGTAAGAACTAGCATTGTTGTTTGTTTTTTTTTTTCCCTTTGTAAATTTTCCCCTCCCTTCTGGCCACAGAAGAATGGTGAGACTCCAGGAAACTTTCATACTAAATCTGGGGGTGGGAGGAAGTGAGAGCTCAGTGTGCACAGACCTGGCCTCCTCTTCCCACAATATCTGTGATTCTTCTTCACCCATTTATCCTTACTTCCACCCTACTTTTTGTAAGGTGGTTGTTGTTGTTGTTTTTCTGATGTGTCAGTTCAAATTTTCCTCCTTAATCTTATTACCCCATTACTTGTTTCCCTTGTTCAGCCTGTTCCTTCTCTGGCTGCCTGTTTTTTCTGACACATCTGCAATTATAGAAGGAATATATTTTTCAGTTCTGTGGGAAAATGCTACAGAGCTGTACAGCATTTTCAGCTAATTCAAGACTTCTGTTAGTCAAAACAACATTCAGAACAAAAATCTCACAGCACTGCTGGAGACAGTATAGTTGTAAGGATAAAAATCAATGTAGGACTTGGCTCAGCATCAGTGATAGGATGCCTGTGTTTTATACTGGACTTCCAAATACTGCTGTTTTTTTGCTAGACTTGCGCTCCCTGGGCATGCCTGTTTTGAGCAGGAGAGAAGTTTGAGAAATTTTTTAAAACTTTCCCTTATATGGAAATGGGCAAGCCTTCAGATTTTTGTGTAAACAAAATAGTATTAGGTGAATGCTGCTGGCAAAGCCTGGAAAAAACATGCTGTGTTTATTGTTCAGTTTAGTAGAGTATTCTGTTGGTGTGATTGGTAGGAGGCTTGAGAAGAGATAAAAGGTTTTAGAGAGTGTTATCTCACATGGTAATGTTTTGGAAATATCTGCCCTCAGTCAGATCAAGTCCTTTGCAAAGACAAAGAATTTGTGTCTCAGAAATATTTTCAGGAGCCTTGGGGATAAAAGGTTTCTGTCAGAGATGATTTAGTAACATCCAGAGGGGAAGTGATTCCAGCTGATGCACCATAATCATAATACCAAACACTCCCTTAATTTTTTTGTGGAATTCTAATAAGGCAGTCCCAGGAGGCCACCTCGCTTCCAGCTCTCCCCACAGACCGCCAGTCAAAATGCCAAATGCAGCTGCCCTTTTACTGCAGCACAAATCTATAACATCTACTGTAGAATCTCACAGATGTACCTGATAGCAGAGGCTAGCTAAGGGATTAAATGGGACTTGCATCAGGTCATCTGGTGAAAGTCATCTGTTTCTGTTCTTATGCCTACTTTCTGGTAAACTGGAGAAAAAAAAAAAAAAAAGAGCAGTTGAAAAGCATGAAACTGCTCAAATTTTTTTCTGATAACCACCTGATATTTTCTTTCCTTTCTCAAGTAACTGTAGTTAAGCAGTAGATACTAAAAAGAGGATTTGGAAAATGCAGTGTCTTGCTGCAAAGTCTTTCCTATAACCACTGTATTTTTACTGGGGAGAACCCATTCTACATAACTGTTGTCATCTACTTACCATCTGTCACTGAAACACCAAGTTAATTGTCAGATATATCGGTCTCATTGTTCTCCAACTGCACATTTTGAAGACTTCCATCTTGCATACTACTTGCTTTGCATCCATAATCCATGTATTCTGGAAGTCATATACTTCCACTTGATGCCTTTGACAGACAGTTGATGATAGCTTGGTATGAAACTGCAGAAGTACATAACCCTGCCTGTAAGAGATCTGCAGTCACCAGAACCACATGGAGATGAATAAAACTGTGTCTACACATTTAATCCCAACATATTTTTTAATGGATTTCTGTTTTGCAAAATCAGCGTATTTCTCTTTTGCTCCCTGCGTAATTTTTACCATGATGATATTCTTGCACATACTCTCACTACATTTCCACCAGCATGTTTTAGCACACTTTAGCCTTGCCTTTGAAGTTGAAATCTTGCCCAGGTTTTATGTTGCTTGCCCTCTGGCTACAGCTGAAATGAAGGAACTGTCTTCCCTTGCATGACCAGTATTTACCTTGCTTTCTCACAAAACACAGTGAGGACATTGGGATATTTATTTTCAGCTTAAACAACACTACTTGTTCACTCATACCTTCTCAACCTGGTGATTAGCCTGACCACAGTATCCAGCCATGCACTTCCTTTTGCATCCCCCAATTCTTATGGGACCTTCTCTTCTGCTTCCTCTGGCTGTACCTGACATGTATCTGGCTGTATCACAGAGCTGGTAAGAGCACTGCGTCAGACCTCAGAGTGCCTGTGAAGGATGAGGTAAAGAACTGGAGCAACATGTCAATGTAAAGACACAGAGCCTGAAACAATACCGACTCCATCAATTCTTAGATAGTTGGGACCAACTTGGGCTACTCCCTGAAGGGCTTGTGTGGGCACTAAAGTGGAACTTTGTATATCTAGTTGACATTTTTGGACAGGGAGGTAAGCCTCACTGTGTGGTTACAGGTGGTTTTATAAAAGATTCAAAAATAAAGAGGGATCAGAGTACAGTCACACATTTAAGATTTTTCTCACTCAGTGGACAACTAGTCTATGGTGTTGTAAATTCAGATTCCCATTGATTTTGTTGAGAAGAGGGAGGTAATGCATGTGGGCATCTGATAAGTCTGGCATCTGCATTTAAAACTGACCACTTCCACTGCAGGCAGAAATAGCAGGCTATGTGCTTTGTAGAAAGTGTGAATTAAAGGTCTTGGGTTACTGTCAGATGATTTAAAAATATTCTACTCCTTCCACTGAAGGAAGCCTACAAAGTAGTTTATAGAAACTTTTACTTAAGCTTTTAAAGATTTATCCTGTTTGTTATGCCCAGTTAAAACCAGTGAACCTACAACAAGGCCTTTTAGCTTGGATGGCACTTTTCTTTTGTGAAGATCAATCCTAAATGTCCTGCATGGGTTTTGTATCGTGTAACATTTAACACAACCTTATTTTTTTTATTCAGCTTCACTGATATGAGTAATTCTCTGAATTAAACTTGAGATAACACTAGGTTTGTGGGGAATAAACATAGCTTTAGAATAGGAAAGGAAGAATAATTGAAAGAGATGTTCACTGACATTTTCATATCAAACAAAGTAACGCTTTGTGACTGTGCCAGCAAATATTATTTTCCAGCTCTGTCAAACAGTGCCAGTAATGTAGCAGTGAACTATCTATTAATCCTAGGTTGATAACTACAGTCCTTTTTTTTCTTGTCTCTATCTGTGATGAATCCAGTCAACAGTTTCTTTGGCCTCACACACACCTGTTGAAATGTGTTCTTCAAGCCCTATCAGTTTGCAACCTGGCAGAAAGTATTTGAGCTTATCTGTGCTTTCCAGTGGCTCCACAAACCAGCACATTTTGTTGTTTGTTTTCAGGATGTCTACTTTGGCATCCAGCTGTGATTGGATGGTTGTCCCTGGTGTTGGCAGTAAGTAGGACAGAGCCCTCTCTGCTTTTCATCTCTTCACCATAAGACAACAAGTCTTATGTAGTTAAGCTGTCCTTGCGTAATCCCTGGCATGGAGAGCTGAGCTGTGCCTGTGTTCTAGCATCTGCACTTCTGCCTAGCCTGTGAATCTATACTTTGCCATAAACCTGTGGTTTCTCATCCTCTGATCTCTTTTTGTTGTTGTTGTTGGGGTTTTCTGGGGAGAGGGAAAGAGGGGTTTGCCTTTTTTTTTAATTTTAATTTAATCTAATCTTCTATCTTTTTGTCCTCAACAAACCTGGAGGTACAGCAGCACTTATGCAGATGAGCGTAAGTATGGTACATTTCTACTTCCTCTCCAACCTGTATGGCTTGTGCCCTAATAGTATGACGTTTTTCTTTCCTTGCAACACTCTCTTTCTTTCCCAACTCTCTGTATACAGTCTCCATATAATGTCTGTCTTGTGAATATTTTCTCAACTCTCCCTTTCGCTGGAAAAAGACCTTCTTTGACCTGAAATATTGTTTCCTACAGTATATTTTTTACTACTTCATTGAGTCCTGTTCTAAACATCTCATGAGATGGGATTCCTTCTGGAGACAGTTCTGTGGTCTAATTCATCTTGTTTTTCTTCCCTGCTGTTCAGTGACAATGGCTCATTCTTTTAAATGGCTGCCCGTTACTTGTAGCTATATTCTCTTAGATCCTTCAAGTGCTATTACACTAACTTCTTGCTTTCTACACTTCCCATGCCCTTTCAGTACTCCTGCTGATGTTTATATGCCTGATTCATTATGGCTGTGCCAAGTTGCATATTGTTGGCATCAAATTTGCCTCTGAGTTGGTAATTTGGTGCAGTAATTTGGTATGTTAAGACCAAAACTGACACTTGGCATTGTGCAGGTCATAGAATCATTAAGGTTGGAAAAAACCTCAAGGATCATCAAGTCCAACCCAACACCACCTAACTCACTAAACCATGTCCCTAAGCACCACATCTACATGTTTCTTGAACACCTCCAGGGATGATGACTCCACCGCCTCCCTGTGCAGCCTGTTCCAATGCCTGACCACTCTTTCAGTGAAGAAATTTTTCCTAATATCCAGCCTAAACCTTTCCTGGTGTAACTTGAGGCCATTTCCTCTTGTCCTATCACTTGTTACTTTAGAGAAGAGGCCAGCACCCACCTCNATGCCATTGGCCTTCTTGGCTGCCTGGGCACACTGCTGGCTCATGTTCAGCCGGCTGTTGACCAGCACCCCTAGGTCCCTCTCTGCTGGGCAGCTTTCCAGCCGCTCTGCCCCAAGCCTGTAGCATTGCAGGGGGTTGTTGTGACCAAAGTGCAGGACCTGGCACTTGGCTTTCTTGAACCTCATACAATTGGCCTCAGCCCATCGGTCCAGCCTGTCCAGATCCCTCTGCAAAGCCTCCCTAACCCTCAAGGAGGTCAACACACCTGCTTGGTTTGGTGTCATCAGCAAACTTACTGAGGGAGCACTCAATTCCCTCATCCAGGTCATCGATAAAGATGTTAAACAGGACAGGCCCCAAAACCGATCCCTGGGGAACACCACTGGTGACCGGTCGCCACCTGGACTTAACTCCATTCACCACAACTCTCTGGGCTAGGCCAGGTCTTGGCTGTTCTTTTAACTTTTTGAATACCCGTGCTCCTTTCTGTTTCCATGTACTCACCATCTCTTATGTGTGTTTCTTTCCTGTTGTTCTCCAATGAATTCCTTATGACAATAATAGCAGTTTTTTCTCTTCCTCCCAGCCTCCTGCTTTAAGGTACGAAGTGGAATTCATGGAGCTTTCAATTTCTTGTGGCCACAAACCTGCTTATTTTAAAAGTGGACTAATCTCAACAATTTAACAGTAATCTTCAGTCTACAGAGTTATCATAATTGCTTCTGAGTATATTTACAAAAAAACTAAAATCCTGCCTAAATGACAGCCTGAAATATCCAGCTGAGTGATAAGCATGTTCATCTTAAGAACTATTAGCATTTATTCTTTCAATGGGTTTTCTCACTTCAGATTTTTATCAATCTAAAAAACCACATTCTTAATGCTCATGTAGTAGCAAGCAGAATTTGGCTTCTAGTCCATCTTCCATATTCTCTCTGTTTAATTAATTAATTTATGTGCATATCTAATCTAAAGGCAAAGGCACTATTCAAGCCTTTGAAATGATTAAATTTATAATGGCATAAAAGATAGAACTAGAAAATATTCTGTTGCAAATGTAACTGCTGTCTTGGTCTGTACCAAGCTATTACATAGTCCCATCTCAGAACCCAGGGTAAAGAGAGAATCTGTAAAGGTAGAAACCAGTGGAAATGGAGGGATTTGGAATAATTTCCTAATTTGACATAAGAGTCATTGCAGTCCCTGGTATTTTACAAACTTTACTTGTCCCATTGGTCCCTTATGTTCAGAAATACAAACAACAAGCTGCAGATACACTGGCAGTAGATTGGCAGATGAGGGAAGGGAAGAAAGCTGCTAACTTCCACTCATCTGTTCTCTCTTGGTAAACTTGAGTGATAACCTCTGTCACAGCAACTTTCCAGCCTCACCAGAGTGAGATTGATGAAGACCTTATGGCAGGGTAATATGCAGTTGTAAAGGATGTTTGCAGTCTTTAGGCCACCCAAAGATTAAAGGAAGAAGAATAATTGATGGTATTCCTGTAGGATGATTCAGTGTTTCTTACAGCTCCAGATGAGAATCTAGAAAGCATTAGGAGACATGGGTACCTTCAGCTGTGTAAGGGTAACATAATCCTTGCTGCATCTTTCCAGCAAATTGTCCCTCTAGTGACAGGTTAGTAAAGTGGTTTAATATTGGTCAGGAAAAATTTATGTCTGTGTGGTGAGCACACTGAGAAAATCGGAGTGCTGTGGACCACTTGGAAGAGAAAGGAATAAAGACATCAAATAACCTGTCTTGAAGGTTTTGAGACTAACTACCAAGCCCTGTATGATAGATTAGGATAGTGTCAGGCTTGCTTTAATTTTAACTTTTTGTTGATTCTAGGAAACCATCTCTGTATGATACCTGATATGAACAAAAGATCAGGAACTACTGTGAGAAGTGTCTGTCTGCAACCTGAATCAACTTGTGAGAAATGGAAGATTAGATTCTGGGTGTCAGTTACCACCATCAGGAGAGAGGTATACTGAGGGGCAGTTATACACAGCTACCTTGGTGGAATTTGGCAGTCTTGAGAGGAACTCTCATGTTCTTCACCAGCACAGGACTTTATCTATGTGAATGATCTTTTCCATAAGCTTGAACCACAAGTTATGGGACAAGCATGTCTGATGTGTCTCCAAGGGACAGGGTCTCTCTGCCTGTGCACATCCTATGAAGGTTACTTACACAGAAAGACAGAAGACCTCTCTGCTCTGGATTTTTCTTCCAGAATATATCTGTGACTATGGAGTATTCTCTCCTGAGTGCAGTAATATACTGCATCTCAATATATCATATCACTAACTTTTAAAATACAGTGTAACAACGCATAAATACACAGCGGGATCTCTTTTGAGTACTGTGTGAGTTTTAGTAGTGTTCTGCCTTCTTATCTCTCTTCTTTCTTATGTTTAGAGGGGCTTGTTTATTTTTTCCTTTTTGGTGGTTTTTGGGGTGTTGTGTTTTTTGTTTGTTTGGTTGTTGTTTTCCTGGTTTTGAAAGTACCAGGAAATTGTCTATGTTGCCAAGACACAAGAAAGACAGCAGTGATGATTTATGATGCAATCAGACTTCTATCCTTCACCTATATGTTGTAACCCCAGGGCTGGGGTGTGCAGCAGAACAGCTGCTGATGGTGGGCAGTCTCCTGTCTTGATACCTCAGAGCTCAAGGTTCTTACTTTTGTCCACAAAATAACAGTAAGAAGGATCCAAGGAAACTTGATTGAGTGGTGTGTAATTTTCAACATACTGAATATATTGTCCTTTGGGAAGAATTTCATGGTGTAAAAGCAAATCTCTGACATATTTAAAAGGTTTGAACCTGGATAGCACTTAACAAGTCAGTCAATCACTTGCCTGTTTCTGTTAGGGATATATTAACATCCACTTTCATCCTCTGATGACTTCACCAAGATATACTGGTGATGTCCAATGTGTCCATAGGTACCAAGAGCTGTATTGGCCCTCCTCCTTCATAGCTCTGGAAATATGAATTGCATTATAGGGTGCAGGCTTTTTATTGTTTACTGGATGTACAGTATATTAAATACTGGAAGTACAGATTTGAATAGAAAACGTGATTCTGTTTTATTTGGCCAGTTGGAAATATTTTCTTTTCCCTGAAAAAAAAGCCACTTGTGCATTTCCTCATCTGGAATAAATTAGCACAGCTCCGTTAAAGCCACTGGAACTGAACAAAGCTGTGTGGCATGAAGTGCTGACCTTTGGTGTCTTTATGATGCAAAATACATCAGAAAGCACAAAAACCAGGATAGCCCTGTCTGCTGGTTAGAAAAAAGTTATTGGCCATGAGAAACTGTCTAAAATTGGAGTGGGACTATATCCAAGCATATGTTTACCCTTTCAATTTCATGAAAGGAGAGGGAGGGTCAGGCAACGCCAAAGGGTCCCAACCAAAGAAGACAGCAGCTGCGTGTATGACATGCCACTCTTACTGGAGGTCTCCTTTAGAGATGTGTCTAAGAACAAGTCACAAACTCTTATCTACAGCTCATTGCAGGCACTCTTTACACCCTTTGGTCAGTATGTAATGCTGCATGGGAAGGTTAAGAGAAAGGCAGGTAACAGAAATAAGAGAAAAATCTGTGCTTTTGAATGTGAAGATTTAAATTTTGTGAAGACAACAATGTCAGCTGATTTCATATGAGAAGTGAGGGTATTTTACAAGGGAAAGGCAACAAAAATGAAATGAACTGGACTCAGACTTCTAATTTGCCTTGTGGGATATGGCATTGGTAGAAGCTATATGATGGGAATATCTGTTAAACAAGCAAAATCACTTTTTTTTTTTTTTTTCTTCTCTAAACCTTGTTCTTCAGCTTTGGAAAACATTACTTGCAAAAGAAATGTGCCTAAATTGGTGTATTTGCAAAGAAGGTGTTTTTCCACCTGAAAACAGATGAAGAGAAGCATGTTACTTATGACACTGCTTTCAGTATTAAAGCAGTTTGGTAAGATATTATGGAACAATGTCTAGAGCAGGGAGCATGTCTATCCTCATAGTTTGCACATCACTTAACACTCAGATTATGATAATTAATCACATGGTGGAAGACAACAGGATGGGACTTAAATGGGCATTTCATAACTTTATTTTCAGATAAATATTTCAGATTTTATTTTCAGAAGGATGATCCAGATCTACAGTATTGTAGATCAGAGTTGCTCCACTTAAGAGAAACTGGTCGATTTTATGCTAATTGCAGGCTAGGTACCAGATTTTAACAGGAGTAACTGATGTTGAGAATTCTGTTGTTGTTGTTTGTTGGGTTTTTTTTCCTTTTTCACTGAGAAATACAAATAGGAAGAAAGGAAATGTAGATGTGGGAAAGGTGCTGAAATGAGGAACTCTCTGATCCAGCACTGGAACAGGCCTAGAAACCAGAAACCCTGTAGACACAGCTCCTTGTGTGTTTGCAGGCACTAAATGTTAGTCAGTGTTAATACATATACAAGCATTTTTAGGTATGTTCAGATAAAGGCTACTTTAGGGCTGATGGAAAATTCTTGTGCTTTTTCCCTATGCAGCTGTAGAGGTAACAGATCGGAAGCATGCTAGTGACCCAAAGTCTGGCATCCAGAACTGTTTCTGAGTTTCATACATCAGTCTCAAGCAGACAGCCAGCAGTGCCACTAGATTTTGTGAGACCAACTTTGCTGTGTCTCATTCAGTATAGCACAGAAGTATCTTTTTTGAGATGCCATCATCTGAGTCCAGTTTTTAGGTAACTATTCTTTGTTTTTTTCATTTTTTCCTATTTCTGTTACCTAATGAACTCTCATTATGTAATAAAACGTATAACAGAAATCACTTAAATCACATACTTTTTTTCAGTGAGCTTGAAGATTTATGGACTTTAGTAAAAATTATTATAAAAAATTACTTCTCTCTTCTGGAACTCAGGTCATGTCACTTAAATCTATACTTTTTGCATAGAAATCATGCAGAAAGTTCTGGTTATTCAGTTTTGCAAAGCTGCCTGCTTTCAGATAATTTAAGAAAGGGCATTTCAAAACCTCAGAAAAGACTATCTGGTAGTTGCTGTATCTGTTACTAAGGTGCCACAGAAGTTCAGGTTTCATTCTTGCATACACATTAACTGTATCTTGAAGTAGCTGAGGTCAGGGAAGACTTTTTCCTTTGTTTCCTGGTTTTGTTAGGTGGGTGCATGTGCATGGAACTTCACAAATGGAAGGATAAATCTGACTTACTAGCAGGCCTGGAAAATTGTGTGTACAATACCATGAAACATCCACTTACCAAACTTTTATTTCAAGAACATACAGGGCAGTGATCATAGTTGCTGTATGAGCTAAGTTGGAAATGAGACCCAAGTCAATATAAAATTGTTAAGTTAAATGTGATGTTGAGTTTCATGTCTGTACAGTTACATGGATTGCTTGGGAGAAAACTCCCTGGATTTAGCATCTAAAAGAGCACAAACTTTTAAACAATTTGGATCTGCAAATCCTCAGAAATTTTCCAGACAGTAGAGGAACCATTCAAAATTTTACAAGCTGTAGAGCATATATGAACTAAATTTTATTAGTTATCTTTCAACTGAAAAATCAAACTGGCCTCTTCTCATTAGAAGTTCGTGTACAACCCCTTCCTTATCTAGCCAGTTGTGCAAGTCTGTGCAGCTCCGCAGGGCTGGAGCAATAAATTCCGGTCTTTATGTGTATAATTGTGTGTGTGTATGTGTGTGTATATATATATATCTATATATATATATACATATATATATCAAAGAAACATGAGTATTTCTTTAAGTTTGTTCTGCTTTTTCTGATTTCTGGTACTCTTGAAAAACTCCATATTGCTGACTGCATCACAAGCTATAAATGTACTTGGTTCACTTATGCTTCTTGGTGGTTGAAATGAGTTAGCTAGAAAATGCTGAAACTTGCTGCAAGACCAGTATTGGCAGTTCTTGGTTTACATGCTTTCCTAGGTTTTCTACCAATGTCATGTGTTATGTTTCACATAAGTTTGTACTTAAAGTTTTACTTGGCTTTTGAGTTTGGCCTTTCAAATTTGCTACCATAATCCAGAATTTTTACATAGATCTGTGCCAAGTTTTGCTGCCCAAAACTTAGTCCATGTTCAGAAAATGTACCTGTGCTGACATTTTCGGCAGTCATCTGAGTTTCATGATTGGAAAAAGTAAGCTGCAGCCATAAAAGCTTCTGAAATAAATGAAGATAGGACAAATAATTTAGCCCTCAGTCCTTGAATATGGCTTTAGTGAGTGTGCATGCAGAGGTGTGCAAACTGCCTACCAGTGTGCCTAACCTCTACCTCATCTCTATTTGAGCACTGATAACAAAGGAGAGGGGAGTAAGTGCAGAAAGATTGCTGTAATAAGAATATGACTGGGGCATAAATACTTAATGCTGATTCACTAAATATTCATAAAGAACATATTGGGCATTTATAGGTTACCCTCAGAGGCAAGTAGTGACTCACATAGTGATCTGCCAGCAATACACAAATGTTCTTAGCTCCTAGGAAAATAATACCTCTCACAGATAGCTGCTTGGCACTAGTGTGTTCTGGGCACAGCGCTTCCACCAGCCACCTAATCTGCAATGCCAGCTATCCTCAGATTTTCCCTTCCTGGTAGGTGAATAATTGAGCATCTACCATACAAGTAGTCCATCTTGTGTCTCAGTACTCGTCTTTCACATCCAAAGACCTTCACTGGCTTTTGAGAACCTATTTTAAGTGTCATACTGTAAAGAGAGTGTCAAATGAGTGTATGATATCTGTTGTTTATGGTTAGCTTTAGAATTCTCTAGGGGACTGTGAAGCACAGTTTCAGATTTGTTGTTGTTCTTGGCTTTTACTCTTTTGGCCCTGAGTGACTTTTTTTTTCTTTTTTCTCCCTAATTCTGATTGTGGTCAAAAAGTTGGTAGAAAAAGACTTTCAACAGTTGAATAGTCATCAGTAATATCTCCAATTCCCCCTACTGCAATCTCCTAGTTGCCTTTGCCTCCATTTGACATCAGGGGTCCCTTAAAAAATGGATAGCATCTGTCCCATCCCTAGGAATGTCTGTCTCTCTTTTAATACTACTTTTACCTCACTTTAATTCATATTGTTTCATTTACGTATAACATCACACAGTGCACTAGAAGTATGACAAACATCTCTGATACAAGGCAGGTTTTGCTGGGGTATATGTTTTGAATTATCTGATGACAGATAGGAACTGTGAAAGACTCTGATCCTTGGCTATTAAAATATAATTGTCCTTACAGGGGGGGAATAGTGTTTTCTTTCTACACAATGTTGTTTTTAAGTTAAGGTACTTTGAAGAACCAAATTGTAAATGCCAGCCAAAAGAACAAAGGTCTTGTTCTGTTCTTTGTGCCATTCTGGACGGAAGACTTTGTAGGGCTTTAAGAAATGGTGGTGTTCTGGTATCTGCATATCTTCTTTTGCAACAGATAGATTTAAGATTTTAACAGCTCTAAAGCTTGGATTTTTTTTTTTTTTACATTAATGTAATAAAATTTATGGCCTGTTGACAGTAGCTGTGACTACCAAGACTGTTAAACACTATTGCCTCTGTCTCTCTCTTTTTCCTTCTTTCTTTTCTTCCCACCCCCACCCCATTCTCTTGTTTTTGATAAAAAGAAGTAAATGTAGTTTCTTGGAGCTTACAATGCCTACCTGTCAAAGTATTTAAGTGCCTCCACCATTTTAGCCATACACTTTCCTAATTCACGTGAATAAAGTTTATGATACAACTGAAAGCTTTGATTGTATTCGCGCCTGTCAGCAGGTGATTTCCTACTTGTTGTGTAACGATGGGCTGTTTTTCTTAAAGATTCTCACTTGGTAGTAGTGCCTGAAGTACAAAACCACCACATCACTGCTGCTTGTTCTCTGATGTTACAATAGGGGTTTAGTCCAAAGCTGATATTTCAGAGTACTGCCACAAAACATACATACTACCAGAAAGAAAAATTATTTCAACTTAATAATTTAATGGCAAATTGTTTTAAAGCCTTATACCTCTGTTAGGTTCATATATGTAGGTGGCTTTTGTGTAACAAGTAAGATGGTACTGACCCTGCTCTATCTTAAGGTTGAGATATAATGACAGTGGCTGTGAGCATGCATGAAGGAGATACTGGTGTGATATTATTCCTCTTTTTGAGTGCCATTTTTAAGCGTTTATAGCAAGAGTATTGAAGTCCATTCTCAACTAAGTCTTGTTTTTCATAATAAGCTTTCTAGTTCTAAGGCTCTTTTGTTCTTTCCCAGTTTAACTATACTGCATATTTAATTGGTTTAGCTATGCAATAAATTACAGGTATTATGGTTTCACTTTTTTGTTAATTCAAAAATTATATAATAATTTTTAAATTGAGCTTTGTGAGTCCCTAAATTGAACAGCTCCCTTTGGATGTATACAATTCAGGCTTGCATAAAACATGAAACCCATGTTCAGCCACATCATCTGAATCTAAAAATAATCTTTGTGGCTGTTGCCTAATATTTTAAGGTCGTGATCCAAAAAAATATGTGTCCTAAGACATTGATAATTCTATAGAATAAAACACATAGAGACTGCCGGATTGGAGTTCAAACAGGCAGTTAAATGTGAGGAGCAGATTTTTTGTTGTCATTGCATTTCTTCATTGGTATAATGAGATGATACATTGCTTTTAATACATTCACAAAGCAAGCACAACCATTTAAAATTCTGCTGCTCTATAACATTCATCTGAATGTGTGGCTCTTTAGAGTGCGTTAATGGGGCTGGCTTCAAGCTTTAGAGAATGATGAAGTTTGGACAAAATTTGAGGACTTTCTGTAGGATATAGTGTGGGGTTGTCATTTAGCAGGAGTTGAGAAAAGGATGTTCCATTTTGTGAATGGTTTCTTTGTGTTTGAATAAGGTTTGCTCTGAGATTGGATTTTCAATTTATTTGCCAAAGACTTATGGAAGCACATTGTATAAAGTCAAAATAGGAAATTGGGTAAAGTAGAGCCCAACACAATTAACCACACTACAGTTTTTCTCCTTTGATCAAAGAATAAGAGAAACCTTTGCTGCTACTTATCTAGTGCTAGTGAAAAACTGAACAGTATCCTCGAATTTGTTGCCAATTCTTTTGCATGGAGAGCTGTTTACTGCAGCTACCTAATTTCTAAGATATTAAAGAGATACCTAGTTTGTTACCAGTGATACCTCCTAACACACTGTGAGCACGTTGAATCCCTGCTCTGATGTCTGCACAGCAGACCTGTGACTGGCCTAATTTGAAAATCCTCTCAACTCTGCAATGATAAAAAAATATTTTCCTTTATTCTTAAAAAGAGTGAAATATAGGGCTGAACCTATACATTGAGCTGTATGTTATTCAAATGTATATACCTTTAGAGAAGAGGGTTGCAGCAAGGAATGTAAGGACTGGGGTCTTGTATTCTTTCTTCAGGGGGTCACTTACAGCAACTGAAATGGAGGGAGGGCCACTGTATTGATCTTTGAACTTAGTATGTCTGTGATTTTGCCAGAAAATTAGCATCTGCTGTGTACATTTAAGGTACTGTTTGAGATGCATAATTTAAGTGATAAGGATACATTGCCTATGTTAGTGGAGTCTGTTAACAGATCATCAGCAATCAGTGGCTGTGTCAAAATTTGCAGAGGTCAAAGAGTGTATAGATTTGACCTCTACCCAAAGTCACAAGGTAGTCATTGATCCTGTGCTATTAGCATTGTCTCTTTGACGTAACCAAGCCTGAAGCTTGTTTTTGAAAAACTGCTTTATGCTAGCAAACAGCATGTGCTGGGCACTAATTTTTTTACTGACAAAAAAAGGGAAGTAGAACACAGATAATTAATTGGTGAGACCGCCTTTGAATGTAAACTTTGAGTAGCTGGAAGATAGTCCTTCCTAGTAGAGTGAAGCTCTTTTTCCACTGAAGCTCTTTTTCTCAGACTGGAAGCAACAGTGGCCAGTTTGACATAGAATCTTCTGCACCTTCTGCTGTCTCTGTGTTCATGGGGATGCTGACCAGTGGCACAATGAAGATAATCCTGACTGTGTTGTGACATCTTTGTCACATGTAGTTCAATGCATATGTAGTTTCTCTTCTCTGTGAACTCTCCATTATAGTTTTTCATGGTTTGCTTGTGAAACCCTGCTGGTTCAGTTGGATTTGCTAGTTCATTTGGGAAGGTGATAGTTACTCCAGTCACAGTATGAGGGCTGCCGTTAGGAGAAAATAGTCTTTCCCCTTGTCACTTTAGTCACTGAAGTTTTGGTGCACAGTTTCCCTGAGAGCTTGGTAGCACCGACTTTCTCAGCTTATGTGCATATGTGTGATAGTCAATGTCCCTGTAGGGTTTTGGATTCTTACCAGTGATGACTTTGGACAACAGATTTAGCTTAGTCTCAATATACTTTTATATAAAATGGAGTAAACACTATTTTATTGCTCCAGGGGCATAGCAAGTCATAATTAGCTATGATTTTGTAAAAGTTATGTGAATGCATACTGTGAAGAGGGTATAATATCCATGGCACTGATGGGACTGGAACCTTCTGAGATATAGTGACTTTCTGATTTCATGAGAAATTAGAAGTAGACATAACTATATCCTGCCAATATTGCACTCAAGAAGCTTTCAGAACTTCATGTCATGGAATCAACTTCATGGGAATTCAGGGACAATCTAGTTCTGTTGCATTTGGAGTATGTTTGCAACACACATTTCTCATTTAGTGCCAGTCTGCAGAGACCTTGCAGCCCAACCATCAAAAACACAGTGATGGTTAATAGCTCTGGGAGTTGGAATTTGATACAGCAAGAGACTGGCAAAAGTGTTATGTAACTTGAGCCCTCTTCAGCCTTTTGATACTTTTTCTGAGCGATTTGACTTTAAGTGTGTGCTAGTTTTGGCTGGAATAGAGTTAATTTTTTCATAGTTGCTAGTATTGGGCTATCTTTTGTATTTGTGCTGAAAACAGTGTTGATTATGCAGGGATATTTTAGTTACTGCTGAACAGTGCTCATACAGAGTCAAGGTCTTTTCTGCTTCTCCCACCACTCTACCAGCGAGTGGGCTGGGGGTGCACAAGAAGCTGGCAGGGGACACAGCTGGGACAGCTGATCCCAGCTGACCAAAGGGATGTTCCAGACCATGTGACGTTATGCTCAGAACATAAAGCTGAGGAAAAAGGAGGAATATTCAGAGTGATGGCATCTGTCTTCCCAAGTCACCATTATGCGTGATGGAGTTGTGCTCTCCTGAAGATGGCTGAACACCTGCCTACCAAGGGGAAGTAGGGAATGAATTCCTTGTTTTGCTTTGCTTGTGTGGGTGGCTTTTGCTTTACTTATTAAACTATCTTTATCTCAACCCGGAAGTTTTCTCACTTTTATTCTTCTGATTCTCTCCCTTACCCCACTGGCGTGTGGGGAGGGAGTGAGCGAGTGCCTGTGTGGTGCTGAGTTGCCAGCTGGGGTTAAATCATGACAAAGTGAAACTGATTCTTACAGATTTTTTAGAATTTTTGTCAAAAGTAAGAAAAGAAACAAAACATGATGATGATGTAGTTTTATTATGTGAACTTCTTTTCTTCCTTACCTGTATACACAGCTGGCTAATTGACCACTCTGTACTTCCTAGGGGGCTCTCAAGGTGCAAGAGAAAAATGCCTATAGGCATTTTGGTTACAAATGTATCTGCATTTGTCTCATTTTCTTCACTAGAAAAATAATAAAGGAAGGGTTTGGTGAAAAGTTTTTCATTGCAAAGGATTTTGATAAATTTAAGAAATAAATTACAGTGGCGTTCAGGGTGATTTAAGTAAAACAGAAATGATGAAGATGATGACAAATCTAGCTGTCTTCATGCTAGCAGAACAAAATTCAATTCAGCATCAAAGGAGGATAAATAGGGATAAATGTAATGGCAACCTTTTGTTCTGTGAATGCTGTCACAGAGGGGTTGAAAGCCTGAGCAAATAATGAGAGGCAGAAAGAGAAAAAGCAAGTGCATGAGGGAGACAGCACAGCAGAGAGGAGGAACAGCTGGAAAGAATATCTGTCGTAATAATCATAGCAGAGACAAAGGGAAAGCCCAGGAGCCAATGCAGCTTGCTGTGCACAGTAATCTGAATATAAAGTGTAAGGTCTAGAATGGAAGATGGGATCCAGCAATATCACTTTTCTAAAACATCCTCATCACTTCTCATTTAAGTGGTTTGATTACTTTGCCTTGATTCCTCCCACCATCTTTTTCTTTTTCCGTTTTGTTCTTTAAAGTGAATTGAAATTTTATCACAGTGGAGAAGCAGCCAGCCCTCTTTCACTTCCTGAAAGCTCAAGATTTGTAAGTTGCTGTACTCTTCCCACTCATTCCAAGAATCATGCTTTGTAGGGTGAAAAAGAAATAAAATATCAAGGCAATTGTTTCCTACAGAAGTCCATTCCAAGCTTTTTTTCAGCCCTGAAGTGTTACTGTTGGGTTTACTTACAAATATCCAGCTTAGGACTTGCCATTAACTGTAAGTAACAGAGCAAAAGTGATAAAAATCAACGGCTTTGTAGGATTTTTTTTAAAGTTCTACAAGAACTTGAAACAATGAGTCATTTGTTGAGTCTGTTGCTCAAAGACTCTCCATCGTATGGCAGGTGTGATGTGCTTAAGGACATTAAAAAATGGCATGGCCTGCTGATCTCAACAGGTTTTGACTACTTTAAGATCTGGGTGCTAGAAATCAGAAGAGACAAAAAAACACCATTCTATTGGGGAAATACGCCAACAGGTAGGTATTTGGAGAGTGCGTAATTACATGGCAGCATTAGTTATGAAAAATGCATGTGCCAGTTAGACGAAATATCAGAATGAACAACGAGAGGACTTGCTGGTGGTTTTGCAGTTAACAGTTCAGCCATCCTCTAGGATTTTTGAGAGGTCAGAGAATGTGCTGCCAAATTTGATGTGCTTTTGGGTATTTTTTTTCAACTGTACGTGTTCAATTTCTCATTTACAGCCATGTGGCCCCATAGAATCACCCTGAAAGGGTAATTATGAAGCATTTATTTCATGAATACCACCAGCAGAATCAAGCAGAATCAGGATTATTTTAAATGGTAGGTGTACTTAGAAATATGATTACAACCAAATTTGGTTAAGAAAAATGTGAAATTGTAATTCATACTTGACTAATGATGTATGTATATTTCCATATGTAAGTATTTATGTGA
The DNA here is from genome assembly GCA_013400615.1 of Syrrhaptes paradoxus. Taxonomy (NCBI): domain Eukaryota; kingdom Metazoa; phylum Chordata; class Aves; order Pterocliformes; family Pteroclidae; genus Syrrhaptes; species Syrrhaptes paradoxus. The sequence continues at coordinate 93,358 of VZTO01012228.1, forward strand.
GGTAGAAGTCTAGCTAGCCATGTGATAAGGAGAAACAACTTGTGTTAATTTACCTTGACAGCTGGGAACATATAAAAACCTTTATTGTGTTTTACGCTTTTTTTTTTAATATTAGTGAGCTACAAAATGACTAATTGCAGGTTTGATTTTATTTACAAACTTACTTTATAAAATCAAATAAATTACAGCAACTGTTTAGAGCTATTAACTACACTTATTGCTGGCACACATTGCTTGTGGTTTAATTCAATGATGGCAATATATTCCACTTTGCAAAAAAAAAGGTGCTAATATATTCAAACTAAGGGTTATCTGAGGCTCTAATTATCTTAAAGTACCTCTGTTAATTTGCAGATTAATCACATTCCTCAAACCACACAAAGCAACAACAGCCCATACATGATCTCATACTCATAATTCAGTATAATGTTTAAGGTGATACAACATAGAGTTTAAATGTCTTGATCTAAACAGTTTGACTTCAAAACTGCCCATTTTCAGTTGCTTTCTTTGTGGCAGCCTTCCTCTTTTGCCTTGAGCAACTGGTTCTTAACGTGGGAAATACGAATGCTAGCATTTTTCCACCTTTTTGAAGTACTGATGGGAAAAACATGAGAGATAGTCAGGTGCTTAGATCACCAAGTAGTGTTATAAAGTCCTTCAGTTTCCCAATAAAAGTATACATCTGTCTTGTCAGAAATAGCTGTCTAAAGTAGCAGTAGATATAGAGAAATTACTTTAATTCCTCTGTGATATTCATGTGTAATAAATGACACAATATTATTCCTGAGCAAAAAGTAGAATTTCCAGTGCATGGGAAATTTCACTTTTTAGAACCTCCTCTGGATTGAAAATTCAGTTTGTTCCAGAGCTGCTGATCCTGCAAAGGTGAAGGGCACTGCCTGGGGATTGCAAGTACCTTAAGTGGTCACTTGGCAGGCTGTCCCTGAGCTGAGATTCGGTTTGAGTGATGTCAAAGCACAAATATTCTTTTAAGACCCCCATACTGCTAGAATTGGGCTTCTTCAGAGCTTCGGGTCCTACTGGAAAGGTGTGCAAGCCCCTTTCCAAAGTTACATACCACTCGTATCTGGAATTTTATTGGTATTGAATTTCCCTGTCAGTCTCATCACTGAGCAGAATCTTCACAGCCCAGGTTGCTGCAGCCCTGCCCCACATGTCCTCCCAAATGACAGGACCTCAGAAGGCAGCAGCATGGCCACCTTCACAGTGTCTGTGTTTGTGGAGGGGATTATCTCATGATTGATACATGGCCCTTTTCAGCCTCTTCTGCTGCTCTTGCCCTTTGTATCCATGGAATTGGACTGGAACTAGAATGAACTAATCCTAGATTTTTTTTTTTTTGGTAATAAATATATTTATGATCTGTTGTGAGCAGACTGGAAAAGGTATTGGCTTTCTAGGTGCAGTTCTGCGGTGTCTTTGTTTGCTGATGTTTCCTAAATCTGAAAAAAGGGTTGCAAGTATTAAAAAAAAAGTCATCTTGTGTGAATTAGATGTGATAAAAATTACTGAACAGGTGCATCTCTGGTGCACGTACATAAATTTACTTTGTTTGCACATAACATAAACATGCTAATACATGTCTCTTAAAATTTATGTTTAAAGCTATAGACTGCAAAAAAGTATACTTTATGTAGCAACATATACCATTCAAACCAAGTGTTTTAAAGGTACTAGACATGTTTTGCATGCAGAGAGAATGTATACAAACCCAATTTACAAAGTGGATGAATCCATTATGTAAATCTAAAGTTGTCAAAGTGATCTATTATAACTTATTTCTATTGTCAGCTGTTCCACATAACACAAATTCAGGAACCTACTCATCCTGATAGCAGAGACTATTTAGATATTATACCAACTATTTATTAATTTTACTGATTTCTATGGAACTTATTGCAATGACAATTTTTGCACGAAACAGAAGATGAAAATCAAAAGCTAACAAAAGAAGTGCCATGTTCATGACTTGAATATAAATTGAAGGCTGTGAAGGAATGACATGGCTCAGAGAATTGCTGCTGGAGGCTGGTCTTTCATCAGAGGGTCATGATTAGAAATGAGAGCAGGTGGGAGGGAACCAAATGTCATTAGTGATGGCTGTTTGTTACCTATGTGAAAGAGAGATGCTCTCCATTCAGTCCCTAATACGCTGCATATAAAAAAAGAATCTAAATGGGTACTAATTTAAACCTCACTGGCATTCTCTGCAAAGAGTTTATGGGCTATTTTTTTGGCATCCAGAACTAGTCATTGAGTGTTTCTTCACTCTTTTCCCGCAGAAGGTACTTCTCCAGTCTTGGGACTGAGGCAATATTTTAAAAGATTTTCCTGTCATGGGTGATGCTGCTTTTTTTTCTTGGCATGCTAGATACAAATTTGCACTTCTAGAAATCTAGGAGTTCAATACAAATTCTATTCAAGCATTTAAACAATATTCTGACTTTAATTGTCTCATTATGTCAGTTTTCTTTTTAAAAGACAAAGTAAAATGTGAGGCTTCATCCTAGCAGTTATGCTTCTTCACAAACAGTAGGAAAACTCAGAGCTTTGAGCCAGGTCCCACAAAACTTATTGTCCATTTCATGTGTGCTAGGGTTTCGCAAAAAAGGAGAATTTACATTAGACAGTGTTATGAAGTCAATGTATATAAGTTTGAAAGGATTAACCAGCTACATAGGCATGAAATAAAAGTTAAACCAATGGTTTCTTCTTTTCCCTACGTTTTAGTGAGTAAGTCAGACAGATTTTTTTTTGAAGGTATTTCCAGTTTCAATAGATTTGGGTATTGTCCAAAAATACATAGAGCTCTATGGTTTGCTGTAGTTGTGTGGAGAGCAGTATGGGTCTGTTGAGGGAAAAGAATGAGGCTTCCACTTTTGTTCAAAAGTGAGATCAGAGGGAGAGAGCAATGTGTCAAAGAGTGCCCAATGGCTCTGGGTGCAGTCCCTAGAGCTGAATACATGGTCTGAGGTCAGGAGGGTGGCCTAATCAGTGACTACTCTGAGGTCTGTCTCTTGTTGTTTAAAGTTGGAGGGTTATTTTTGTTTTGTTTTGTTTAATTTTAATGCAAAGTTTGCTTTGGGCCTGTAGAACCTTTCTGACAAAGTGTGTCATTGAAACAGAGAGGGTTCCACCAGGAAAAGTATTTTTCCAAGAACTGCCGCTTTTTTCAGAGAAGCGTTTAATTAGAGAAAATAGGCAGTAATTAAACATCCTTTTCAGCAACTCAAATCTCTCGATAGTGAATAAAAACAACAAAAGCTGTCACCACTGAACAGCTGAATGCTGCTTGACATTATCATTTGCTCATATGAGAGATACGTTATAAAGCATGTCTTAACATTTTGAGTCTTAAATAATCTAAAGTTTCTATTAATTTTTGTCAGGATTATTGTTGAATGTGGAACGAAGTTCTCTCTTTTTCTTTCTGCAAATGCTAACTCAAAATGTGTCATCTTCCTAATTATTTTTCTTGGACCATGGGAGCAGAAATCCTAAACAGTAGAGTTTGAGTTTGTAAAAGAGCAATGTGAGGAGCACGATGGATTTCAGGAAGGAAGATGTTTTTATCTAAACATTAGACAGTTTCCTCTCTAGGAGTTCTCTGGCTTCTTAACAGCACTGACTTCTTCTGAAGCAGCACCCCAGGATGCTCATCATTCTGGTAAAACTTCATAGCCATTCCTGGTGCTGCGATCTCATGTTGCAAGCAACTGTCTGCTCCACAAGTAGAGATCCAGGCTTAATATCCATGTGTCAGGTAGCATTACAGAAACTGGGTTTTGTCAATCCCTAGTACCATGCCTTGTGGAGACGGAAGGGAATTTTTCATGAATCCTGATATTTTGGGACTACATGGTCCCTCCTGCAAATTAACTCTGTACCAGGGAGGGACAAACTGGACAGGTTCCATGGAGGTTGGCATTTTGATGATCTCCTTTAATGCCAGATGTTTCAGGTCTGTGTTGTTGGCATTTTAGAGGGGCTCTGATATCTCCACAATTAATATTTGTGAATTTGCCTCTGTAGACTGGTGTCCATATTGGCAGAAGTGGAAGGCTAGGCCAGGCAAAAGGCTTACCAGCTGTGTGCCAGATGAGAGTAAAATGCACCCATCTGTGCAGCCACAGCATGCCGCTAAATCAAATTAGTTTGTTAGCATACTTGGTGAGTGATATTCCTTGTTATGGTTGGGAAGAAATATCAAGGAGTGAACACTGTGTTTCAGTGGCATTTTCTGCAGTGTGTGGCAATTCCTTTGAGTTGTGGGTTTGTTTGGTGGTGGGTTTTTTGTTTTGTTTTAAAATTATTTAATATAAAGAGATCTTGAAGAATTTCTTTCCAATAAGTTTGATTAGGGGCAAAAATATATGCCCTGCACTTTAAGTCCTGAAAGGTCCTTCTTCAAATCTCCAGAGGGCAGCCCCTGTGTGAACGTTAATACATGCATTTTACCATGTGAGGGATTCTGTGCCTTTTAGTAAATTCACCTTGACTTCCCTGGGTATCTCTGTGAACCCTTTTTTATTGCCTTAGTAAGAAGTAAAGCCTAGTTCATTACACTGTCTTCCTGAAAAGCATTATCCGTCATGGTATTACTGCTGAAAGGGGAGGTATCCTGCTTACTTAGAAATATTTCTTTGGCTGTGTTTGAATCCAGTTTTCAGTAAGACTGCATTTGCAGAATATCAGTTTACTCTGTTTTCACTTTCTGTAAAAGGTATCTGATAATTTAGAGATTGTTTTGAGCATTTTGGAAAAAAAAAATTAGAGCCAAAAATACAAAATTTGATAAATTGTGTTGTAAATATTCTTCTGTCTAGGTGTAATCATTGGAGAACTATGTGTTTCAAAACCTGAAAGTTATCTGATGTGTACAGGAGTCTGGCAAAAAAGGAACTTTTTCAGTAAGGCAAACTAGTCTCATGTACCTTTCCAGAGGCAGTCTGGGGATCTCCAGCCCTCTGCCAGCTGATGCTAAGGGATGGGCCTACACTGAACCAGGGCTTTGCTGTTAGTCTGTTCAAACAAGGAGCGCAAATTTAGTGAACTTTTTTGCTCTATTCTTTTCTGTAGCAGTTTTGTGTGTATCTTGTGTTTGTGTTACTGATTGAGATCTGTAATTTTTTGCAGGATTGTTCATTATGCAGTTATGGTTCCTTTGTGTTGCCAGCAACTAACAGGTAACATTTCTTTAATCAAACAGTTCTTTGATATGTGTGTCTCTCTGAACAAAATACATGCTGTAAAAACAAATTTTTTCTAGTTTTCCTGAGGGTAATAGAAATATTTTGAAGCAAATTTTATCACGTGAGTGTTGAATTTCCTGCACATTACAATGACTGTTATTCTGAGTTAAAAAAAAAAAAAAAAGTCAAGCTAAAAAATTCAGATGTCTGCCTCTACTAGAGACTATTGCTGGTATGAGTTCCTTGTATCATTCTGTAAAAGTGAAAGCAGGTACATTATGATCAGATGGAATATCACTAGTTTTTATCCAGAGCATGTCATCCAGAGCAAAAGTAATGTAGTTCCTCAAGAAGTAACTGTGAGTTATGCTATGCTTTTATGACTTTTATTGGAAGGAGTCAAGTTCCTCTAGATTATATTTCAGAACAGCAGGCAGTTGTAGTCACAGTATTCTGGGATAAGACAGTTCCTTTCTGGAACTCTCTTCAAGTTGGTAACCATACCTGAAATTGTTTTTAAAAGGGTATTTTTGATAAAGCAGTTTCTTCTAAGTTACATCCAGCTGACAGTTTTTTATATTAATAAAAGCTCTTTAATCTCTCCTGGTTATTGAAGAATGTTGTCCTAAGACAGAAAGAAACTGCATACAATTCAAATAGATTCAGTTAATTTTCTTGTGTGGACTAGCATACGGAAGCATCTGTTCCTCCTGGTAGGCTGTATGATATAAACTCTTCAGTCTACAGGAATGTAATTTAAAGGATGAAGCGTAAGTTTACTTCACACTGTAATGCCATCAAATCCATTTGTCAGATCAGTGTTTTTATGTTGACAACTGCCTACTCTTTTCTACTCTCTACAGAAGATATTGTGCTCATCAGAGTTGACCAGAAGGGGGGACAGTTTTTCTACCATTTTCATGGTCTGATAGTCTCAAGCCATTTGTCTTATCAATAATTTTGATAGAAACAGAAACTGTTCTTCATGCCTGTCTTCATTGTCCTTTTATGACTTTGACTAAAACCTAGATGTTTTATGTAATAGTTTCTGCCTGGCATCTTGCTCATGGAAAGAGAAGATTATTGTATCCTGAGAACTGAACTATGAAGGGCAATCTATGATAATATTTTCAATTTAGAGTTTCTGTAAAATTTATTTCTAACATTCCAACAGACATTTTTTAAAATAAATTGAATGAAAGTAGCTCAATTAGGGGCTCCATAGGATGTCTGAAAAACATTGCCCCATTTTCTTCTGAGTTCATGTTACATAAAGCAATGTTCTGTGTTTGCAACGCAATCGTTTGGCTTTCCTAATTTCTCTGATTTCTTTCTCCTTCCCCCCATCTGTTGTAACAGTCATAGAATTTCTAAAAAACACCAGAAGCCTCTTAACTGAATTAGATCACAATTTGTGATGTATTGTTGGGAGTTAATTATATGTTTTTGTATTCTATTCCATTGAAATCTTCATGTGAAAAGTTCCTCTGATAATGAGTTGTCTGTAATACCCAATGGTTCCTGAATACCAGATCACACACTGTCATTGTTCTGTCCTCCCACTCCTACAGAATCTTTCTGCTCTGTAGAAACCTCTTCTAAAACTGGAATAATTGTGCCCAAAAGGATTAATCTTTTTTTGATATTGATATCATGAAGAATCGAAATATTGATCCTTCCATCTTATTCAGTAGTTAATCTGCTAAGACAAATGACCCACTTACTACATGGATCTGGAAATAATTTAAATCTTCTTATTAATAAGCTGAATGTAATTAATAGAAGTAATTGTGTAGCATGAAGTAGTGAACTATTGAACATAAAAATTTAAAGAAACTATAGATCATAGAATATGTCGAGTTGGAAGGGACCCATAAGGATCATCAAGGCCAACTCCCTGCTCNCAGCCTTCACTTCTCTAAGCTGAACAAGCCAAATGGACTCAGCCATTCTTTTTAAGTCTTGCCCTTTACTAGATTTTACTGTTTGTGATGCTGCTGTTCCAGCAGCAATATCTAGTTTTTCCTCCTAATATATATATTTAATGTGAGAAATGCAAAATGTCTAGCCCTTTGAATTTGTTGATAGTTTCCTTTCAATGAAGTCTTTTGTGGTTTAATCACTGCACTGACTTCAGTCCACAAGGAATACTAATCCAAATTGCTCAGCTTTCAGGTGATTGCTCTATCTTTCCACAGGCTCCTAGATCTGAGTAACCTTACAGATATGTGTCCCATCCTTTAGTCTCATGAAAGCTGTTGTTCTCACCACCTGGTTATTTCTTTCCCGCTCAATGACTTTTTAAGTATTTTACACAGATTGGAAAAGTAACAGCAGGAAACAACAGAAAACCACCTCAGAATAATGGTTGTGGGCACACTCCTGGGAGATGCAAGATATAGGTTCAAATCCTCTCAATTAATTGTGTGGCTCCCAAACCCCAGATAAGTAGCTGACTAAAAACCTAAAAAATAAAGCTTTAAAATGTTTCCAATAAAAGAGGAAGGTGAACACCATTTGTGGTTTCAATAGTGATATTTCTACCTGAATTTATGAATACATGATTTATCTCTCTGTGTCTGATGCAGTTGGCTCTTTCAGTGATTTTACTGTTTTTTTTTTTNAAATGACTAAGTGTTGTCCAGATGCTCCTTGAACTCTGACAGGCTTGGTGCCATGACCCATTCCCTGGGGAGCCTGTTCCAATGACCGACCACCTTCTCAGTGAAGAACCTTTTTCTAATGTCCAGGCTGAACTTCCCTGATCCAGTTTCATTCAATTTCTTCATGTTCTGTTGCTGGTCATCAGAGAGAGGAGATCAACACTTCCTCCCCCACTGCCCCACTCAAGGAAGTTGTAGATTGCAATGAGATCACCCTGCAGCCTTCACTTCTCTAAGCTGAACAAGCCAAATGGACTCAGCCATTCTTTTTAAGTCTTGCCCTTTACTAGATTTTACTGTTTGTGATGCTGCTGTTCCAGCAGCAATATCTAGTTTTTCCTCCTAATATATATATTTAATGTGAGAAATGCAAAATGTCTAGCCCTTTGAATTTGTTGATAGTTTCCTTTCAATGAAGTCTTTTGTGGTTTAATCACTGCACTGACTTCAGTCCACAAGGAATACTAATCCAAATTGCTCAGCTT
>VZTO01012228.1:104316-114357 GCA_013400615.1 Syrrhaptes paradoxus
GACATGACAGCTCTTCATGGGTCTTTGAGTTTGGGGGGGAGCTTCATGGTGAGTCAGTGTGCTTCTTTGGATCATTCCTTTAAAGTGAGGACCCTGAAGAGTGGAAAGGACTTTGAATCTCAAAATAGGGAGTTTAACAGCATTGTACATTGTAGAAATCCAGCGGCAAAACTCTGAACACTTTTCAGTACAGGAAAAACTCATGATAAACCAAATTGAAATCAGAGGTTTGTAAACAAAACTACCTCATCTTTTTTTGTCTTGGTAGAGTGAATCTTTCTTTCAGGCTGATTCCCAATATAGCAATATTCAGTAGCTTGCAGGTTGTAAAAACTCTGCACAACCCTTTCTGGATCCCAAGGGTGATCTTTTTGCTGACACCCCAGGTTATTTCAGCAGTCTCCTATTCTCCATGTCTGCCTCAGATTCCCTTCAGCCTTTCTTTTCTCGCTCTGGGCTTGCTCTCACCAACTCCCCTGCTCCATCTGCTCTCTGTGGCAGTAACCTTCTCCCTCTGCTGCAGAAAGCTGCACCTGACTGTGTGTGCAGGGAGCCTTCCTCTTAGTCCTGGTCTTCCTCTCAGTCCTACAGCCTTCCCTGTGAGGGAAAACAATGTTTTTCCCAACAGCTCATGAGNTGACACAAGGGTAAAACAGATCTTAAACTAGACAAAAGGAAAACAAATATATATTCCCAAATCTCTGAGCATACTGCAGTATTCTACATTTCACATTAGATTAGCAGAAGCCCGAAGTCCAATCTGAACTAATCAAGCACAACTGACAACTGCAATAAAAAACCCAATCTCCTAAATCAGCTTTATCCTTCTTACTAGAGCTTAAAGGCCCCAGCTGAGAAGCCCAAGTGCACTAAAGCCATTGTATAACCACACAGTAAGAGACAGTTCCTGCCTCAGAAAGCTTGCAGTCGAAACGGATGAAATACTGTTGAGCATAGCACGATTACTCTCAGACAGAAAGGCTGAATTTAACTGACATAGCTCAAGGTCAGAGGAGGACTATGACAAAACTGGAAGGTGAACCAAGATCTTCTGAGTCCCAGTCTACTGCCTGAGACAGAAGCTGATCCTTCAAACCATGCAGAACATCACCATTTGTTTTCATATTAAAAGCTTTCTTTTAAGCCGCTGGTTCTCCAGCACTTTTTTGCATGGCTTTCCATCTCTGACACAGTGCTTTCCTCCTCTAGGTACTATTCTGGCAACACAACAGCTATTAAAGCAAGCCATGTGCCTCTACAATCTCTGTAAGCAGTTTTCAAAGGGGGAAGTTTTGATAACAATAATCTGCACGAACCAGTTCTGCAGGGTTTTTTCCTCTTTTTTTAAAAAAAAAAAAAAAAAGAAAATCCTGTCTTCCCCTCTTCTGTCCTTTTTCTTTGCTTTCTACATTCTTGCAATGTCAAAGTCTGTGCAAAGACAAAATGTTTGGGGCAAATTTAAAAAAAAGTCACAAATTCACAAAAATAATATGTAATTGTTTTAAGTAGATTTGGCTATGTGATGCTCTTCTGAAATCTTCCTTCCCCAAAACGTAAAACTATGGTATTGCTTAACAATCAAATTTATTTCATTCTCATTCTGACGAGCTTTTAGGTGTTGCATACGTTCAGTGAGCACAGAATTTACTTTTATTATTAAGATGATAAAAAAGCATAACTGGTGCCAGAATCTGTTTCCAAAATGAAGCTGATGTTATCAGAGAAAAAATATGAAGCCCATTTAATCCTGTCTTCTGTACTTCTTTCTCCCAAATACAGGGCTTTACTTGCCCTTTCCCTAGAAAAATTAATGAATTCTTGCAAGTATAAAATATACAGTATGAATTCAAGAATAATATAGCACAAAGATTCTTGAAATCAATACTGAAATTTGCAGTATCATTTCAATTTAAAAACATGGATAACTGTGAAATAGTATTTGCTAATCCAATATTAAATCATCCGTTTTTCTCATAAAGAAGGGAGAGATGTTTGTTCAAAACAAGTCTGGTGGCAACTTGCAGAGATAAGAAGACCATTGCTCAAAGAATTTTTAGGGAGGCTGAAGTAATGAATTTAATTGACTTGTCTTCATGCCTAACAAATATTTATCTTCCTGTCTTATAAATGCTGTAACAGGATTTCTGCGTAGGAAGGAAAGCCTTGAAAGTGGATATAGAGAATCATGACAGGGACAAGTCTTATTAAATAAAACAAGAATAAAAGAGAATGTTCTTCAGTAGTGCCTAGGTTTCTTATTTGTGGTGGAGAGACATGTCTAAAAGCAACAGTTTTTGAATTGGTGTGATCTTGAAAAATGAGATTATCTTCTTATGTTAAAAATGTATTTGTAGGCAAAGCAATTCTTTTGCTTTTCCTACAGCTGATTTAGAAGTAATGGGAGAGGTTTTCAGAGGTACTTTCAGCAGCTATGTTTGGTGCTAGGGATAAGGTGTTAAACCATTAGTATAATCAGAAAGAGCTACAGGAAATAGATGAAATGTCAGTCATCCTGCTGCCCTCCTCAGCTCTGGCCTGCTAGTGACACTGTTACACCAGGGACAAGCCCCTTCATGGAAACACAGATGGCAGCAGGGAGGGGAAGCAGTGCAGTCACCAATCATACTGACAGGCAAGGGAAGGACTGATGTAGGTGGGATATGTATTGATAACATGTCTGGAACTTTGTTGTTCCAAAAATATCAGGTTAGAAACCTGGGTTTAGCAAAATTAGTCAAGACTGCTATGCAGCCAAGATTGTGGGAAAATCCCAGTTGTACATTAACCACAAAGACAGTAAAATGAGACCAGTCAGGATCTGGTCAGCTCACCCTTCCCAGCAACAGTGCACATACAGACATTTATTTTGTGGATGTGATAATAAAATTAAATTTGATTGCTTTGGTTGTGAACAGAAAAAAAAATGTGGCTTTGATGGATTGTATCTCTGCTTTAATTCAGCAGGGAACCCTGAATTTAGTAAAGGACAGGAATGCCCTTACTGTTTTGTTTTTTCTATGATTTTGTAGACCTGCCTGTAGCCCAGTGTCCTACTCACTTCTGCAAAACAACTGGAAACCTTTTAGCTCTTGGTATTTATTAGATTTTGAGCATCCAATCCATAGAGTATATGAACAATCACTTTTCCTGAAGAGCACCCTTTCAGGGTGATCATGATAGTGAATAGTCGGTTACCAACCCATAAACTATGCAGCCCCTTTTATATACAATAAATTCTGAGTAATAAGCACATTTCAGAAACATGAAGTCCATCCATAGAGCACTCTTAGATAGAAACAAGAACAAAACCTATTGTATAAATCAGTTTCTGTAAATAAATCATATCCCCATTGGCATACTGTCCCAAGTGGCTATAATGGGACTACTCAGTTTATTTTTGCTGAATCCCACATGCTGCAGGCTCTGTTCAGCAGGAGGCAGATCATCAGGCCCAGACCTATACATCTGCAGGGAAGTGTGGTAATAGGGTTCAACAACTTCGTGAAGTGAGTGTTGACTGCCTTTCTACCAGGCAACATAAGATTTAGTTTAGTGGCCCAGGAAAATAAGCAGTAATTCTGGATCTCTGTCAGCAGCAGGAGAAACAAACACAACTGGGATTTTGGTGAAGCATGGAGAAAACTAACTGTATGCCAACCAGACCTTTTAATGCCTCAGGCTATTATCTGTTATCCTATCTAAAAGAATACAGAGGAATTGCTTTGTACTCTGACTCTCTCTACTTCTAATATTAAAGTCTGATGCATCCTTATTTCATTATTTTCAAAAAAGAGCAAAAGAAGAGACAGTTAAAATCTGGTATTTTGAGTTAGCAATAGCTCAAATAACTTGTTTCATCTGGTCTTTCTACCTTCTTACCTATGTCCTGTCTATATACATTTTGTCACAAATAAAATGTAATATGGTATCAAAGCATCTGATTAATAGCATCAGAAATAAAGTAAGACTAAGGATTGGTTGATATTGTTGTTCTTCATCCATGAGGTAAAGCTTAGAGAGCCATATTAGTGATTAGTAAAAGCATAGGAGTTTGCTTTGTTATGTACAAAACAGAAGTATTTCCACAGAAGAAGAGAAACTTAGGCAAGTTCTCAGCAGTAAATTTAAATGGACAGTTTGAAATTTGAACACCAATTTCCTCTTACAAAACCTGAGTAGTGCCATTTCTCAGTGTGAAATGTCTTATACCAGCATGTGAATTCTGCAGAAAGCCAGCTTTTGAAGATAGAACCTATGCCAGCCAGAAGGCCAAGAGGAAAGGTAGTTAAGTTCAGCCAATGCATTGTGCAGCCCTCTGAGGACTAAACTATTGTGGAGAACAAAGGCAAGGAGCAAGTCTTATATTTCTCAAGAGCTCACCACCTCACTTAGGAAGCACCTCTGCTCAGGTCTACATGAATGCTACTGTACTGCCAGCATCTAGACCCTTTCCTGCACGGAGATGACTGATGTTGAGCTCTACCTTTTAAAATGCAGACAGGGGAAGAAGAGTGCTGATCATAGCACAAATTTTATATAAAAGTAGGGATGATTGTCAGATGGATGTTGCTACCAATAAGTCCAGATGTGAATCAAGGGTGTTTGCTGATGCCTTTAATTTGATCTAAGTTTAAGTTATCTGGTAACTTTCTGACGAACTTAAAAACACTGAACCTTCTATTCCTTTTCCATGCCGTGGTAGGGTTTCATTACGAGAGATAGCAGCTCTCTTCAGAGAGAAGAGATACTCTCCTCTACTGCTGAAGAGCTGACCTTCGCATTTCTGTGCTCTTCTTTACACTCCTCTCTGTTGCCATTTTTGTTATTACTGGGGTTTCTGTTTCTCTAGTCTTCCTCTACTCCCAAGCAGAAGCTGGTTCAGAATCACCTTCTTTTTAAACTTTGGCAAGAAAAGATTGGTAAGCTGCCTCTAGAGTGATTTGCTCTTCAGGAGTGGCTTCTGGAAAGCTGTTCTGAAGAAAACAGTAGCAGACCTAGGCCAAGTGTGAAATCTCTGTTCTTCTGAATCTAAGCCTTCTTAAGTCAAAATATTACCATCTTTTTCACATGCTACTCCTTACTGACTACTTTAGTAATATGTTCCCTCCTGCCATGTCTTTCTATCTTGTGCTTTGTTTGCATGCTTTTGTTGCGGGTTGTTGCTGTATATCTGATCTGTGAATATCAACTGAGTTTGTGTTATTTAAACTACTGGCTGAGTGGTGCCATTCTCAGCACTATAATTCAAGATCCCAGTGTTTTCATTACGCCTTATTTGGGTAAACAGCTTCTAGTTTAGGTTGTTCACTTTTGGCAAGATGAGATAGCAGCTGGAGGAATTATTTGATTTATTTTAACGTGAAGTTGAAAAGGAAAAAAAAAAGGCCTTGTTTCAGCCAATTTTTGAATCCTAAGAGGGTATCAATAATGTTAATCTTCATTTTAACAGCTGACTAATAGAATCGTCAAAATGTACACGTCGTCTGGAGTGATGTTTCATGATTACAGATTAGTACAACCTTTCCACTCAGTGTTTTCCTTCTATTTTGCTGAAGGATTTGTCTGCTTCCTAAAACTAGTCTGCAATCATGCAAAAAGAAATAGGTGCCCATGAAAACAATTCCTGTGAAAACAGTGGACGGTTCACAGGAAAAAAAGTTATATGTGACCTTCGGGGCTGGGACTAGATGTCCTGTAGTAATCAAAATTCAGATAGATTATTCATTACTGTGTAGTAAACCAACAAGGGAAATCTTTGTGGGATAAGGGTTTAAAGCATAAGTTCTTTGAGACAGGGCCTATTGCTTCCTGTATCTTCTGTGACATCTCTGCTTGTTTCAGTGGTGCATATGTAAAAACACTTGCATAATTCACAACATGACTTTTTCAGGACTTTGCTACTAAATGGTCTGTAATGTGCCTCATGCTGGTTTGCCTTTTAAAAATAAAATAAATATTTTGAACTGAAATTGATCCCATTCACTTAACTGTTTTGAGCAAAATGTTACTAGGTTATTTAGGACACAGATTTACTGTCTATGCATGCTGTCTGTAATGACCCAGTAGACCAGAACATCTTCAGAAGAGCTGTCACAATCTATCAAGTCAATGATCTGTGAAATATAAATTCTCTGTGGAAGTTGTTATGGGCCATTAAGTAAATAATACTACCTATTTTATAAACTCTATAATAACTTTATATTTATTACAGAAGATCAAGCTGATATGATAAAATAAAAACCAACCTGAGCCTCCAACTAAAACTTAAACTTCTCTGATAGTGAAAAAACATTGCTACATTTTGTCACACACATTCTTTTTATGAATGTCTAGTGTAAAATGGCGTAAATTTGTTAAATGGTGTAAATGCCAGACTGCCCAAACAGTCTGGTTTTGTAGCATTTTTAGTCTATTTTTGAGAGCAAAGTCCTTGTCTAAGATGGCTTAGATAAGTTAAAATAGTCTTCAGCTGGGCTGAAGGAGAAACTTCTTGAAACGTGCAAAGAAATCTACCATATAGCAATTAACAAAATTAATTGCTCTGAATTCTTTCTGAGATCCCTGGAAGGCATTAATTTTGAGAGTTCCATTTCAAGTGCTGTATCAGAGTGTTTTGAAATACTTAATATGTTTTTCCTCCTGAGGTACAGGGCAGGACTTTGATCCCCATGTTTTATGAAGGAGAATCTGAATCACAGAAGTTAGAATTCATCTCTCCTAACAATAATCATCTAGAAGTTAGGCACTGTGACAAATAGACTCTCTTTGTGGTCTTGGAAGGAGAGAAACATCCCTATTGTCATGATTCAGCTTAATAGAGGTCTCTGAAACATATTTTTATGCTTCTGTTGAGAGCTGTGCTTGAACTGACAAAGCCTCTTGTCCCTTGTTCCTCCAGGCTATCTTGCTGGTAAATTGGTTTCTACATGTGGCAAAATTTCCTTGGCAAATCCAGTTGCTTTGCTCCAGGAGAGCTCCAGAGTACAACCCAACACATATTACCAAGGTCAAAATCCAGAGACCCTGAGCTCACAAGCAAGGTCTTTAAACAAATGTTACAGTCTATGAAAGACCCAAGGTGTTTGGGGTTGTTCTATCACTATCTGCTGGTAGGTAGGGGTTAGTGTGATGAATGCCACCCAGTGTTTGTCTGAGGTAGCACAAGAAGTCTTGAGTACTACAAACAAATGAAGTGCCTACACCAGATTGCATGAACTAGCTACACTATTTAAACCTAATATTTTTGTAGTTGTCTCTTTTCTTTGGAACATTTTTCCTTTGATGTCTTTGTAGAGACCAGGTTTGATTCAGAAGTCAGAATATTAAGTTATAATATTAGAATATTATAGCTTAGATTTCTTTGGTACCTGAAGACTGAAGAATGACAAATATGACAGCCAGTCTTTACAGCAGTGTAAGACGCCTCTAAGCTTGATCATTTTCCCAGGCTTATTGGTGGAACATATAAATGATGTGTATAAATGTCGAAAAACATGACCTACTTGGAAGAGTCATCATTACTTCTTTAAAAGGAAGTTCTGCTTTATAGGACACTTGGCCTCCTTTGAAGGGGTTAGCAAATGTACATAAGAATGAACTTATTAATATAGCCTACTTTAACTTTGAAGGGGCTTTTGACAAAGGCTTTTAGGGAAATCAGGCTGGCATTGGATGAAGTTAATTATCATGGATAAATAATCAGTTAAAGAAGGGAATGGAGTCCAGTAGACAATGGTCAGTGGAATGCTTCAGGGCTGTCTATGGTGGTCAACATATGCACAGAAGACAGAAAAAGGGATGAGCAGTGATGATGATAGAAAGGTTTGTCAGGGCAAGGGTAAACTGAAGAACTGCTGAAGGATTTTACAAGACTGAAAGACTGGACAATAAAATTGCAGATTAAATTAAATGTAAAATGTGAAGGGATATACTGGGGAAAAACAATGTAGATACACGTATGAAATGGTGGTGTCAGAGCTGACCATTAGCATTCAAGAGTGAGATCTGGGGTTGTGATACCTATAGAAATGTATGTATTTTTCATGCTGTGTAAATATTTGTTAGATAATTAATTTTTTGTAGCCTTTTTGTGAACACATCAGAGGGTACTGCTAGTTTGAAAAAATAAATCATCACATCTTTCCATCCACAGTGGATAATTACCAGCATGTAACTTGGATTCCATTTAGAACATGAATGATTACAACTAAAATTGTATAGCATGACTCATCAGTTGATAATTAGATCTCCCCTCACACTGTAACTAAGTTGTGTCACCCTAATCTGTAATGATAAAGGAAAGAATGACTGTTTTCATGCTTTTGTCAAGCAGAAGATACAGTTTTCTAATATAGTCACAGTAAGGAAATTGACAGGTTTCTCTTGTATTAACTTGCATCTTTTTACACCTTTCATTCAAAGCATTCTTGCTGTCCTTCAATTGATTTTTTCCCTAATTTCCCCTACAACTTCCTGTCTTACACTCATATTTACCACCAGCAAACAAAGACAAATGAGAATCACAAAGGCAGCTGTAGTTTCACTATGGACAGACTTTTTTGAAGAGTTACCATGACAGAATGCCAGCAAAAAATCCACTGACAAAAACCACATGTTATTACAAGTATTGAATTGAGAGGAGCTACTGCTGTAGGTGCTTTGTTGAAATAAGGCTGGTAAATGTTAGGGGATGATGTGCTGTCTCAACAGATTCTGGATCTAGAGCTTGATTAACTAAAAGTACAGATGAATTTAAATCATGGGTTTTGTCTTAAAGCATTGGTAGTCAGTTTGTATGGTTCTGCATTTGTTTCTGAGAAGCAGGATGGGAAGTGACCTTAATCTTCTAAGCATTTTTATGCATATTATAGTTAGTAGGTTCTTCTTATCTCATTAGCACAATAAACCATTTCAGGTAATTAGAAGATGGATGTTGATTTGTGTGCAAATTTTGCATGTCATCCAATCTGTATTGGAAGCAGTGAAATAGCCAAATGATATTAGTATGTTGAAATACTTAAGCAACAGAAGCAATGAGAATTAAACAGGTGAATACTTAACATTATCAACTTTATAGCATCTGCATGTTATAGTTGATATGCAAATATTTTATACTCCCATAAGCATGAAGAAAGATGACCAAGGAGATCTCTTTTGATGCTAGTTTCCTATGCTTACTAAGAAAAAAATTTCATCTGTCTGCATCAATGTTAATCTTGATCCACATATTGAGTCCAGTGGGTCTGCTTTAAGTAGCAACTGTAAGCACACGTGTGACTGTCTGGAATAGAGGAACCTTTGTGTTTGACCATGCAGTTGTTGGTTGCAGATTGGAAGGAGTATTAAGGATCCCTTTACATCTGACTGATATCTTAAATGCAGAGTCAGGGATTTTGAAGGATGAAAAGCTTATTTTCATAACTAACCTATGTTAGTTATGTATCTACACATTAATAAAACTTTAATCATTCCCAAATGCAAATCAAGATGCACGATTTTTCCGTAAATCAGCACTGTTATACACTTTGTGAAACATCATCTATCTGGACTTGTGCAAAGCATTTGACGCTGTCTTGCACAACATCCTTGTCTGTAGATTGGAGAGACATTGATTTGATGGATAGACCACTCAGTGGATAAGGAATTGGCCGGATGGTCGGACTCAAAGAGCTGTGGTCAATGGCTTGATGTCCAAGTGGAGACTGGTGACAAGTGGCAGGGGTCAGTAGTGGGACCAGTGTCATTTAACAACTTTGTGGGAGACATGGACAGTGGGATTGAGTGCACCCTCCGCAAGTTTGTTGATGACACCAAGCTGTGTGTGTAGCTGTTGACACAGCAAAAGCAGTAGATGTGGTCTATCTTGATTTCAGAAAAGCATTTGACACCGTCTCCCACAGTATCCTTGCGGATAAACTGAGGAAGTGCGATCTGGATGATCGGGTGGTGAGATGGATTGTGAACTGGCTGGAGAAAAGAAGCCAGAGAGTTGTAGTGAATGGGATGGAGTCTAGTTGGAGGCCTGTATCTAGTGGAGTCCCC
>VZTO01012228.1:135094-146344 GCA_013400615.1 Syrrhaptes paradoxus
GTAGTATAGACAGAGACAAAGAAGGCATTCAGTAACTCTGCCTTCTCTGTATCTTCTGTCACCAGAGCACCCACCTCATTCATCAGTGGGCCTACATTGCCTCTGGTGTTAGCCTTATCTGCAATGTATTTGAAGAAGCCCTTTCTATTGTCCTTGACCCCTCTAGCAAAGTTAATTCCTTTCAGTCTTTTCAAACTGTTGAATCTAGGTTTTTGAAAAGTAGTGTACTACATATTATTCATTGTTACATTGTTGTGGCTTATCCAACCTTCTAATTTAGCGGAGCTTCACTTAAATACAGGAACTCCTGAAGAAGTTGTCACTGTTATTTTCAGTGCCCTGAAAACAAGATTTTCTGGTGAAGTTGACTTCAAGATAACTCTGTGCTGATGTACATCATTAAAAGGTAAACCAAACCAAATGAACACTTGGGTAGCACTGTGACCTCCTGGATTGTGTTGTATAGAGCTTCGACTGGCTCTTGCAGGCTATATTGATTATATATTATCACATACACCAGATGATCTTTGAGAAACACATTAATTAGATAAATAGCCTAAATACGTTTAATTGAATTCACATGCTTTTCTTAAATGAAATGAAGGGATGTCAGGCAACAACTTACTTTAGAATTTGTTTCTTTTATCTACAATGATTAATCAAAATTTTGTTTTTACTGCTAGATAATCACAGTCATAGAGTCATGATGGTATCAAATGGAAGATGATATTTGGAAAAGTTCAGTAGTGAGAAAATTAACTGAGTTATAACTGTCTTGGACCCAAATTAACAAAATTGATAGAAAAGAACAAGCATGACCTATCATACAATGGAATTAGTTCAAATATAACAGTCCATATTTTTATGCATTCAAATTTCCTTTAGTAAATGGGGACCTATAATGGCTGCAAAAGAAAATAAAAAAAGTTACTTCATTATAGCTGTGCAAGTATAAAAACACGCTAATTTTCAATTATTTTTCTATCTAAGGATAAATGGCAGAAATCAGATGGTTGTCTTACCCAAAAAAATGCCCCCAAATTATTAGAAGATTTGTATTGAACAAGAGCTTCAGAATTTGACTCCTATTGTACAGTGGTGCATACTGAATCTGGTATGGTGCCTGCAGATGTGACTAAAGGCATAAGTATAACTTTGATATGGCTACAACAGTGGCAACATCAGCATAAGACTGGCCCTGTAGTCTGAAAACTCCTACTGAATACATTCAGTATGATTTTTCCTTATAATGGAATGCAATGTTGTACCCTAATTTGGACTGAAGTACAGCTTCTGGAACCTATGAAAAGGCTTGTAGAAATTTTAGTGGGAGCTAGAACAAACTCAGGATGCACAGCTATATGTGAGGATCGTTCCTCTTCCCTCCAAAAAAATCCTAACCCCCTCCAAATCCAATCCAGACAAAGGATGTATTAAAGTATAGTATTGCATGTCATCAAAAAGAAGTGGATGAGGCTATTTTTTGTAACATCATTAACAGATTTCCATACAAACACGTTATTTTTCTATATGTGGCAACAGATGGCTCCACTTACCAAAAGAACACGACTTAATTTGTATTTATATTCTCTTAGTCACTCCTTCAAGCCAAATTCACTTGCAACTCAGCCCACTAGGGAAATTAAAGCACAACCTGAGACAGCAAGACGGGGGGGGGGGGTTACAAGAAAGGCATACCTGCATTCATAAGAGGTCCTTTTCAGTTTTACCATGTGCTAAGAACTGTTGTAAAACCTGTGTTATTGGTTAGCTCTCAAAAAATCATACTGAAGTAGCAATGAAGTGACACGTATGCTTTGTACTGTCATTTCAAAGAGGGATGAGTTTTGCCTTCCTAGAAAATTGTGCTAAATATGTAACAGAGCCTTTACCTGTAAATCAAAGATAAAATATTTTGAACACAAAGGGGTTAGCTTTACTACTACATATGCACTTTAGAATTGCAGAATGTATAGAATGTTTCACGTGAAATATGCATTATACACTTTTTTTTATATATCAGGAGAGAATGAAACATGAGTGCAAGAGTAACACCCAGATATGGTACCCATGAAAGGATGAGTAGGTAGTAACATTGTGATTTATTAGAATAATGGAAAAGAAATAGACTTACCCTGTCATAAACCTGTAGGCAAACTATTTTTCTCTTACGCTAATCATAAATCAGCATTTTGCTTTTATGCTTGAAGAGAAACACCTCAGAGTACCACAGGCAGTAACTAGGGAAAGAATGGTTTTCTTCCAAAGGTCAAGACTGAATCTCATAGAAATTTCAATTTTTATGCCATCTGGATGCAGATAATATAGCACAGTATTTAGATCCAGATCACTGTTAATAGGTCTGGTGATAGAAACTCCCCTAAGGGTGAGACTCTTTAACAAGGAAATGTCAATGCCCTGCTCAGAGAGAAATAATTTTCTGTGAGACCTAATAGTGATTTAAGTGACCACCATTGGGATGTCATGGTACAAGCGTGTGATGTATCATCAATACTGTAACCACAAGTAAGATCTGTCAGGGAGAACTAGCAACCAGATAGAAAACAGTGATCTTGGTTAAAAGCCAGGGAATCTCACACAGGGCTCTGAAATGTAGTTCTTGGCTGCTGTTAGCCCAGTTGTTATATAGTCTAGATCTTAGATTCTTATCTGATCCCATAGCACTAACGAAAGAAGGTCAAGCAAGCATTCTTACTATTTTGACAGGGCTGTCTAAATAGCTTGTGACATAGCTACAACACAATGAATTTTGAATTTAAGTTGGTCCTATGCTTATTTTGTGGGCTGACATGAAAAATACTTGATATGACTTGTGATGTTGCTCTGCTGGCTTCTGACTTCTTAATGGCATTGCTGACTATCCTTGGCTGCTGAAGGGAGGACTGTTGAAGAGGTCATATAAAAAGGCATCTTTTTTCCTCCTCCCATCAGAGACTGTGTGGGGTACCCTGAGCCCAACCACTTAGCTTTTTTTCAGAATCATGCTCCAGGCAATTTTTAGGGGTTTTTTGTTTGTTTGTTTGTTTTGTTTTTTTGTTTTTCTGCAGGGACCTTGAAAGAGCAGCTCAATTCAGGAGAGTGCTGTTACACCTCTGGAAACTGCAGGCATGACATGTCCTTTGGGGTCACAATTTAGTTTATCAGGAGCTCAAATGGACAGAAAGGCGAGAGAGAGCCCACATAAAAAGCCAGTGACTTTTATTTAGGAATCACTCTTATTGATTAGTTTTTCTGCTTCCACAGGTCATTTGGTTTTAGTGATGCTAAGTTTTTTTGTATTTCTGTGAATTCTTGTTATTGCTAATAAGCTACTAGATCAGCTGGATCCTGCTGGATCAATCGTGTCTAATTTCATTTACAGCAGCTCCAATTGCCCCATTTTCTTGGAAATTATTTGTTCCCTCTCCCAGACCAAGAACAATTTTTCTTCCTATATACCATTGCTACAGCTTCTCTCAGAGGAACTCAGCTCAAGGTCATCTGCCTGCCCAATTTACATTGCTTATTAAGCTCACAGCCAAGAATTTGGAAAAAAAAAAAAAAAAAAAGTCAAGTTTGTGTCAAATCTTTGGCCATGTAGAGAAATGTATGTAAAGCTCGGACAGTGAAGTTACAAGTTGTCTTGTGTGCTACTGACCCTTGATGATGCTGTAGGATAAAAGCAAGTCTAATTTTGAGATGCCTTCACTTTTCTGTTTTGGAATTAGGGATATTTCAGAATTATGTATGTAATTGTTTCTAAGAGGTTCAAAAAAGCATCTAAAAATCTATTTTAGATGTAAAATGGGAACGTTATTTTAGATTGTATGTATAAACTGGATGAAGAAAACAGGTTTATATTTAAAGTTATATAGCCCAAACAGCAGGTAGTAGAACAGGATGTAGTCTGTGGCGGTAAGCTGTATTCCTGTGTCTGATGTTACTGTTCTGTTACTTACCAGGAGAACTGCCAGTAGCTGTGAGTCACTGTTGTACTGTTGTACCAGGCTCTGTACAAACATGTCTCACGGTACAGTTCATGTTACCTGTATTCACTCTGGAAAAGGGAACATTGTAAGTTCTTCTTAATAACCAGTTAACTTAGGGCTGATGTGTTTCATGCCTAGCTCAGCCAAGCAGGTTAGATGGAGGAGTAAAGTTTCTTTCTTGAATCTGCACAGCTATACAACATATGAGTAAACCCTGCTTAGTGGGTGGGAGTTAAAGAAATGCTTACAAGCAAGTATCCAGAGAGAAACTTAAAGGAGGAGTTAAACAGCACCCTTTTCCCTTGTGCATGTCAACTCCAGTCCAAACCAGTGGGACTGACAGGATGTTTGGAATCAAGGAAACTGCCTTCACCTCTGCTTCCCTGACATCTTCCCTGCTTTTAATAGCAATTTACAGGGGGAAACGTGTTTCCTGAGTGCTAGTTCCTCTGAGGGCTGCTTATGGAGTAGCACAGTCTATGCATCGCTCTTTAAGGGCACCACCCAGTTCTGAAACTGCAACAGTAGCAATTAAAAAGAGCAAAACAGAAATAATGTGATGTTGCTGCTAACAATGTCTAAAATGCTAAGTCTGTAATGTAGTGTATTTAATACTGATAATCATTAATTATTGCATATTTTAAGTGATGGGAAAGAATGTGCTTTCAAAGTCCCACACTGTCAACTGTCTGGCTGTATCAGTGATTTGACACTGAAAATGCTAACCAGAAAAAGAACCTCTTGTCTGCAGCACAACAGATGTCCTAACGGGCGTTCAGAAGTGAGAAGATATTACATTCCTGCAGTGTCTAGGCAAACCTTGAGAAAACTTGAAACAGTAGTAGAAGAAAGATTGTGTGCATTTTCTTTTTGCCATGAAGATGCATTGGGTAATATACTAATAATTTGCTTCTGTTCACCACCTTGCAACTTTGTTCTGAAATGGTTACAAATAATGGCACTAAATTGTCTCTGGAACAATGTGAATATGTTAGCCATCCATTCTGTCTGGAAACACCACAAATATTTGTCTAAGCTGGAGCAGACTTTTGTTTTTTAAAATATATATTTCTTAACAGGAAAACTTTCTTGTAGGCATTTCTTTCTCCTTACATAGGAGAGCCTCTGACCTGCTGGAGTAGGTGTGCTTATTGCTTAAGTGTGTTTTAAGTTCTGTACCTTTTCTGCATAGGATGGGTCTCTTCCAGTCCTGCAAAAGCAACACTTCTTTCTGCCTGTAGAGTTGCAACAGTCTTATGATTGTGGTTTAGCAATTATACTATAACACCCCTCAGAGACATGAGTGGAGATGGTTGCCCCAAAACCAGTCATCACTCCAGTGTGATTGTTTCTTATAAGCAAAAGCCAGTTGGGAACTGTGTATTTTAATCTCAGTTAGGCCATTGCATGAAGTATGAAATCACATTACATCATTCTATAGCATGTAGGGTTTACTGAGTGAAGAAGCTTCAGAATGAGATTCAATGCTGTGCTGCCTGGCAGTACGGAGCATTCTGTCTTGCTACGGTTTAGCAATTTGTTTATGATTTACTCAGGTATTGCAGTAATCACTGACAGACTCTGATTGCTTTCTGTGCAGGTGATGGTTGTCATGGGCCATGTTCAAGAGACAGTAGCATTTCCAAAGCAATAGGAAAAAGTCAATAGATGAGAGGGGCAAGAGAAGTTATTTCATTAGACCTCCAAACTATTGACTTTGTCATCCTGTTTTGGAAACGTTAGCATCTCAATAAGTGGTATCACCTGCCCCAACATTAAACAGAGACAGCTGTGAGTAGTTAAAATTAGTTCTAGGTGGTTTTTTGAATAGAAAATTTGTGTAAGAATGGGAAAGGAGACCCCTGGTTGGGAATAGCCTTCCCCAAATGTTTTGGGATATAAAAAGAAAGATGAATACCCAGATTAGCAACTGCATGTAACCTAAGGGTATAGGATCTTGTAGAATTGGATGTCCAACCCTGAGTGTGTGAAGTGTCTGTATGAGTTTATCAGTGAAGCAGCAGAGGAGAAGAAAAGCTTTGTGTCTAATCTCACTTGTAAGTGGCTATATGTAGGGTGTGGTTTGGTTTTGTTTTGTCTTTTTTTCATTTATGTTCACCAGTTTCTATAGCTTTGCAAACATGCTATAAGCATTTACCTTCTGTCCATGGATGTCTTTCCTTTTTCATGATAGTGACACACACAAAGGTGTTCAATTCCTTTGCACTTGAGGAAGCTTTAGTGTGGGCCTCACAATGTCTGCTGTGTCCAGGACTCCAGTACTGCTCTCCTAGTTTTCCAGGGGTTACGAGAACGTTCAGGCCAGTTTAAGAGCAGACTGTGGCTGAGGAATAATAATTTGCAATGATCACTGCTAGTTAGTGTCAGTAATATATGATAAGGAGTGAATTATGCCTGGTTTATATTAATTACAGGTAAGCTCAAGGCTGTATCACAAAGGGGTAGTGGAACTGACAATTTCTTGTGGATAGGATGTCAGAAACTTTGTTAAAGAACACTTGTTCTGTGCATAAAATTGGGACCTGAACTTTCTTTAACTACCTGTTGTGTTTAGGTTTTATGTTGAGTAAGGTTTATTTTCTCTTTTCTGATTTCTGTGAAAAATTAGATGTTTTTAAGGTCTTGAAAGTATTCTTTATAAAAAAGAATGAAAAAAGATTCAAAGTGAGTCAGCCCCTCCCCTTCCTATTTTTTTCTCACCTAATCAGTCAGCCAGTCTTAGGTGATTGTATCTTAACTATACTTAAGCACACTCCTTTTAATCAAGATTAAGCTTGCTTTTGCAAGTCATAAAACTTAGTGGAAAACTTAAAAACTGTAATTTTTACTTGGGCACTGTATTTACTTATTAGGCATCAAAATATATATATGTGAAAGACAATCTCTTTTCTTTCCAAAGAACTTTCAGCTCAAGTAGAAGATGTAGACTAGACTCTTGGGAAGTGGGAGAACCAGAGGAGTAAAGAAGCAGGGCCTGGGATTTTATGTATATAAAACAGTAAAGAAAAAGAAGCTTTTTCAATACAGTTGGAAAGGTGAATAGATGCTCAGTTGGACTATGGTTATACATAAAATTCACAAAGGAAAGAGAATATCATAATACTGAATCCTATTTTATTAATAATGGGCCTTCAATCTTTCCCTGTGGTTAAAAAAAAATGGATAGGATCAAATCAATATCCTCAATAACAAAAAATAATTCTTCCATGAGCAGTTTGAGCGATTTGGAAGAGGAGCTCTGTGTAATAATTTCTGAGTTTCTGTAATCATCTAAATTTCTGGAGCTGGGTAAGGGGAAGGATCAGGAAAGGGAACTCTCTTGGGAGAGATGAGGACTGCTCCCCTCCAAGCTGTGAGTCTAGCAGCATGCTGCTTTGCGAGCTGGGTTGCACCCGAAGCCAAGCTGGGAAGTTCTGGTCTCCATCACTGCACATTTCTAGGTCTCATCCACCCATACTCGCAGGTGATGGAGAGCCTGGAAACTCTTAAGTATTTCCCTTAGGAAGCTGGGGAGCTGAAATACTTTGACACATAATTCCTTGCAAGTTTCTACTGAACTGAATTTAACAGTAGGCTGGAGGAGGAGAGGATGGCTCAGGTTTTTTCCATGGAGGATTTGGAAAGTTTGAGCAAATATTTTACTCTCAGCATGGCAAACTTTTGCGTACTTTTGGTAAATATTCAGAAGTGCTGCTGTGACATGGCTTGTTCTATTATGGCTGGGTAACTGTGTAGGTAATCCTGGTAGCATCACTGACTTAGGGGACAAATGCTGGGGCAGGCTGGCCCTGTACTCCCTGCTGCTTTACATCCCAGGCTAATTGATAGTAGCTCCTGTTTATCATAAGCGTCTGGCACCAGCACTGTGCTCTGGGTGCAAGTGGAGATGTGTTTATTTATGAGAAGTGGAGTACCAGAGGAAGGGCACAAGCATTTCTTTTTTGTTGTGTATTTAACGAGGTAGGGAAGAGCAGCCAAATGGATCTGTATTTTTTACTTTCTTGGTGTATTTAACATATAAACATCTGAAGCAGCTTTGAATTTTTGCCTGGTGTTTGAATGGTTCAGGCAGGGATTGCTGAGGCTCTGTTTACCACAGCTCAGATATGAAACAGCTGTTCTGCTTCTGGATTTTTGTAACATTGTTAATATAATTAGGTTGCATACAATTCACTGTTCCAATCTAATTTTGCAAGGATGCTGCTTTTGACATTCTGTGGAGAACATCATCTTCCCTCTGTACAGTTGAAGTTTAAACATCGTTTTCTACCACCGGAATGATTTTCTTGCATTTTCCTTTGCATAAACATTTCATTTAAAAAATTTCATCTCACAAGAAAAAGTGTCCCCAAAACATTCGTTGCTGCATGCACGTTCAAAGAGTTTTCTGTTCAGAAGCAGAAACCTAATTGTTAGTGACTCACTTTTAATGTCTGATTCTGTTACATGTACTGCAGATGAGATCTGGGAAAAGATAAAAGGAATTTTAATCCTGAATTCAGGAGAACATCTTTACAGTAATAGCTTGACCAGGCAAGGGAGGAGACCCTTTCTTGATTTACACGTGAAGTTATTGTTTTAAAATTTCCTTTGCAAAGAACAGATTTCACTGTTTAATGTAAACCTCACTCTGGTTGGGTTTAATTCAGGATAACTGTTTTCTCTACAGGCATAATTTGCTATTGACACATGTACAATGGTTCTTGTGCTGTTATCCTGTTTTTCTTTGTGTCCTTTAACCACCTGCTGGTCCAGTATTTCCTCCATTTTTTTTCTTCTTTTGTAAATAATCACTGACCTCCTCTCACACCTCTGTACCCACTGCAGGGCAGCTGGAAGGTTTATGTGTGGTGCTCCTCACTCCCTTCCCTCTTTCCCCTCCCCTCTCCCAAAGTACTGAATAGCGGTTAATGAAATTTACATATTGATGAAAATAAAGTCTTAAACGTAGGAAACCAACATACAGCGTTACATTAATATTACAAGCTCTACAGTTTGTTTTCCTTATGTGCAAACCAATCACATAGCTGTTGTCTATATTAAAGATTAGTTTTACAACAATGTCCGCTTGCTTTTACATGCAGAACAATGACACCTTGTGTGTGTCTTTTGCCATCCTCATTTCACAGACACTGATGAACTGACTTCTTCATGAACCTACAGCAGTTGTGTTGCAGAGACAAAGTTTCCTCTAACTATTAACCCAGCCTTTAAGAATGAGATTGAGAGAAGATTTTGCCAGCTGTAACATCTTCTGTGGAAGTTTGTACAGAAGCTTTGCAGTTATTCAAGGACATACCAACAGCAAGAGTCTCCTGATTTTCAGATTACATCCAGCTCACATATGGGAATTGCATGACTGGTCTAGAGCGCAAACCTTGAGATCCTGCTTTCCACGCAGTCCGTGACTCTGTGCTCTACAAATGGAGCTGAGGACATCTCAGAAAATTAGTCCATCTCCTTGCCCCAGGAGGAAGTGTTCCTGTGGGTTTTTTGTCTCATGTCTTCTTTAGAAGTGGCCTGAGGGACACATCGCAGCCTCCATGTCTCCAATGTCCTCATTTACTTGAAACTCACTTGCTAGAAATGCAAGCCCAGTATTGCTTGTACTAACACAGTACACATGGAAAATAGTGTGTTATCCTTCCTCTGTGATTTTTTTAATGTTTTTCATATTTGTTATAGAAGGCCTCCCTTAAAGCCTTACAAAATAATACCAGTCCTTCAATTGTTCCTAGGCAGTTTATTTCCAGATCTCCAATCTTTCTTCTTGCTTTCCTTTGGAGTTTCTCTCATTTCAAATTCATGCAAGTGACTTCCTTCTTAGTTAGTGTCCCCAACAAGATCTTCCACTTTGTAATGGCTTCATCATGTAGATTGTAATGTCAGTGTCAGCCAATGTATGAACTCCAAAGCATTCACCATGAAGGAAGATAAAGAATTCTACTTAATGTCCACTTACTGGACATCATTTTCTGAATTTCACTGGCACTCACTTAAGCACTCCAGTTTTGTTGGTGTGTGTTTTGTGTTTGTTTTGTTTTTTTTTTTTTTTTTTTTTTTTTTTTTTTNTGCTTCTGTCCATCACAGTCTCCTTCCCTGCATAGTTCATCTGTTTTGGTCATCTCTTTGTTTCCTGTTTGGCATTATTATTATTGTTGTTGTTGTCGTTGTTATTATTACTGGGATTTGTGTTCTTAGTGAAACAAAATATACCTGTACAGTGGTGCTGACTTTCCATACTTTCATGATTAGCTTATCCTTTTTGACTGTGTCTCTTAATTCAGTTTTGTCCATTTGAATGTGTCGATCATAAGCTAAAAACAAGCCAGAAACACATCACCAATGAGAATGCCACCAGCTGGACAGTAACATTTTCATGTGAGTATTGCTGGCCCTTATGGTATGAACATAAGCAGAAAATCGAAAATCTTCTAAGAACTATCTCTGAGCATCTTCCTTGCACCTATCTTTTCACTGTGTCTGCTGCAATCATCAAAAAACTACACAAACCTAGTGCTCTTTAGATTCCATTTTGCTGAGGCTCAGAGGACATGCCTATGCAGGATTGCTTTACTTTAGCTAATGCAGGTAGCATTCACACTGGAGAGAGAATCTTGGTGCAAGAATTCAAGTCATCTGTCCCTAACTGCTTGCTTTCATTATGTTTTAATAGTAAGAATAAAGTTAACATGTGCTGCACTGTGTTGCAATCACAACTCTGTTTTGCTGTACAGACATAGTGTATAACATCAGGGAACAGAAATTTCTCTCTACAGTGTTGTCAGTTTTCCCCCTCTTTTTGTTAAGCATTTATTTTAAAAAGGAGGTATGCTATCTGATTCTCCAGAAGTGGTACTCTAAAATTTTAAAATTTATCTCTGCATAAACCCTAAATGAATTTAATTTTTTCTCTGTAAGCCTCCAAATATCCTATCTTTAGCCCATACCCAGGTCATCTTCAGTGATTGGTCTACATGCCCTTACCCTGCCCTTTTGTTTTCCCTTTCACAGAATCACAGAATGTTAGGGATTGTAAGGGACCTCGAAAGATCATCTAGTCCAATCCCCCTGCCGGAGCAGGAACACCTAGATCAGATCGCACAGGAACGCATCCAGGCGGATTTTGAATGTCTCCAGAGAAGGAGACTCCACCACCTCTCTGGGCAGCCTGTTCCAGTGCTCTGTCACCCTCACTGTAAAGAAGTTTTTTCTCATATTCAAGTGGAACCTCCTATGT
>VZTO01012230.1:0-17595 GCA_013400615.1 Syrrhaptes paradoxus
TCCATGGACATACCTGTGAAGCAGTGAGTAATCCTCCAATGCCTCACCCCACGGGTGATGGCCTCTGTGTCATACATAGATCACCCCTCTAGGGAGGAGGTTCTGCTTCATTTTCTTCAATGAGCAGAATCAGGACCTACAGTAGCCACCAGTTTGGGTCAGCTTCTTCTCTGCCAAGCACAGGTCCCAGCTTTGGCAGAGGCTTGGAGCCGTGCCGGTGCTGTTAGCTCTGTCCTTTTATGAACACACACACGGGAACACCAGAGTAGGATGCTCAGAGGTGACAGCGAGTGATCTGCTCACATAAGGCTGGTTATTCCAAACATGTTGCCTTGCCCTTGAGCAGTACAAGTGAACAGGTCTCAGGTGCAGCAGAAACCCTTAATAACCACCACCATTACAATTGCCTGGGCTTTATGCTTGCATTTGTTTCTGCGGCTTGGGAGGTTTCCTTTGGTTTGTGGCTACAAACCCAGCTCCACTCAAAGAGAGATTTTGAGGGCTACAGGGAAATGTCTCCTCCTCAGGTAACCTCCCTTTTCAGAGCGTGGGTACAGCTCCTGCAGAAGGGCTGGGGAGGATCCTAGCGCCCAGACTCTGCCAGAATCAGCCCCTTTCTGGCACTGGTATTACAGTGCCATGAGAAGAGATGTTAATGACAGTGAGACGTGTGGGGTAGGAGTGGTTCCCAGGTCCTAGACACTAGACATATATTTTCCTTTTTTTCAAAGGGGGGAAAAAAAATAAAAAAAAAAGAGGCCAAAATATGAAATTAAAGGCAGGAGGCTGGTTTCTGAAATCCCTATTTGAGTTTCAGTTTTTCATGAGAATAGCTCAGCCCTATTTGTTTCATGCTTGTTTTCATTTCTAATTATTGACGGGAAGTGCCTGCTGCATTCATTTGATCTTTGGCATGTTCCTACTTGCTGGGGAAGGGGAAGATCCATGGATATACCCAGAAGACATCCACAGTCTTCAGAATGTGAGCAGCTGGCAGGACAGCAGGCAAGAGAGAGGGGCAGGCTGTGGTAGGGCTGAACCCTGAGCTTCTGCTGGGCACAGGTCTGGCATGCTGAGGGAGATGCCCTGGCACAAAACCTGCCTGAGGACTGTGCTGATCAGAGCCGCTGCCCGCAGTCAGAAACTTAAACAGGACTCTCCCGAGACTGGTGTTGTTCCTGCAGCCTCACATACTTTACTGACCTGAATCAAGGCGTTATTTCTTTTTTAAGTATGCTCCTCATTTGACCAGTTTGGCGTGAAGCTTGGACATGTGCACCTTTCAAGTCCAGACCCTGGGAGCTGGATGAGAAATAGGTGAATGAGAATGATGAGAAATTGTAACACAACCATTAAAAACACGTCTCAAAGTTTTCGTGTCAACCTCCTGAATTAAGCAGCCCAACTCTCAGCCAGGGATGCCTCAGACTGCTGTGCTGCCCGAGTCCTTCCCAGGCATGTCAGAAGGGAGGTGTGAGTCCCAGCAGGCTGAATATCATAATATCAGTAGAAGTAGGAATGTTTCATCAATTTAAAAAAAATAGAGGCAAAGAAAAAGCCAGAGTGGGTGCAACTTGCACATTCAATACTCAGTCCTCTTTCATGTCAGACCCCCAAGATCAGTTCACGCCTCAATATCTGGGCTGTTAATAGAGCATGAGAGAATTCAGGCACTGAGCCATCCGGAGCATAATCCTGCCATTTGAAAGCACATAAAGGCACTTCATAGCAGCAAGTGTCAATAGTCACTCCCCTATTGATATAACATCCCTTCCCTCCTCCATAAACTCCATCTGGCAAAGAAAATAAACAAGGGTTGTATGAAACCTAACCCCTGCATAGCTATAAAAGATGCTTCATAAAAAAAACACACCAAAAAGGTGATACTCAGACTGCTAATTCATGCTCAGGTCCTCGTGCCTTGTTTAGAAAGGGTGTCGGCAGAACGGTTCTGATTGATTAGGGCAGAGGGGGAAAGTGCAGCTCGTATCCTCCACCACGCAAGCTGCAGGGAGACCTGTCGGATGACAGACAGACCAAAGACCTAGTGGAAAGAGGAAGAGCCGGATGCTCGAGGAGCCTTTAATCCATAGTCTCATTGCAAACCACTGGACGTCCTGCATCACACGCATTTTTTGCAGCACATGCATTTTTTGCAGCACATGCATTTTTTGCATCGCCAAGTTTTCGGCAACACAAAAAGAAGCAGGGACAAGGGATGTGCTACCAGAGGACCCTGGAAGGGAAGCAAAACCCAACTTTCTGCATACATGTAGCTTGCACCAGGACTCTCTGCAGCCACAGCTGGGACCTGGGTGGTGCTCAGCCCACTGAATCTCCCTCTCACACCCCAGCGCCCTGCCCCATGGGTGAAGGCAGCTCCAGCACGGCAGCAGGGCTTCCTGCAATGCCAGGCTCTGACAGACTAAAGCACCAAAGCACGTCACCGTCTCTTTCAAAACGCCCCGCAGCCACCCTGAAAGATTCCAGGTCCCTGCTTTTCTTGAAGAACAAGGAGTCACAGGCAGAGCGCAGATCTGAAAACCCCTGAGGAGTGATCAAGGAAGAATTTAGACGCCTACATCAAGAAACATAGACCACAAAAACTCTCTTTTGGTAGCTGAGTGTCTGCTAGCACCTAAATCCCTGCTAGAGCACAACTGCAGGACTATTGCCCTCATGCAAGGGCTGGCCAGTCAAGATGCCACATGTTCTCCAAGGTGCAGGGTCCGTGAGAAATATCTGAGCCAATTCCTAGGAGTGTCTCAGGAGAAGATCTGACAAGGAGAGCTGGACGTCCCTTCCCCAGTCCCATCAAGGTGGTATACAAAGGAGTACATCTTCTGCAGTGTCCCAGCAGCTGCCCAGCAACACGTCTGCGATGTGAATACCAGCCTCGGAGCAGATCCTTATTCTGTGCTACAAGAAAATGCCTCTGTCAGAGAGTCACCGTTTCTCTAGCCCCATCTTAGGTGTTTCCTGAGCTTTCCCTACTGCCACAAGACTCCATGCCTGGCTGCTGGGACCCTCTTGGCTGTCAACTGTCCCACTGCATCCACGAGAGGTCTGATCCACCCATATTGAGTTCATTAAATGCATCATCAGACTCACATCAAGCACAGGGACACGGAGCATCACCATGTATCACCAAACCTGTGCCCTTCTCTGGATCTGGGACTGGGATTTGAGGGAAGGGTCCAGACTCCTAAAACTTACAATCCTCTTGCATAGTCCTTGCAGGAGTTAAATCTCCCTCCTACTCATCATCCTAGGCTCCTGCAAGTTCGTGAGGAGGGTTTTTCCCTTTGTTTCTAGGAGCTGGTGGTTTTGGGAGCTGCTGGTACCAGTCACTCCCAGAAAGCTGCCTAGACAACAGAGCATCCTGAAGGAAAAAGCAGAAAAATAAGCATGAATTACTGTAAAACTGTCAAAAGGCACCTTCGCTATCCTGACGGGGCACAAGGATGTACTTCACTTGTGTGGAAGGAACCAGAAGATGTGAGAAGAGACCTTCAGAGGCTAGAGATGGGGTGAAGCAGAGGTGACTTGGCTGTCCGGTTTTTGCATCGGTCAAATGAAAGATGATTTGCAAGAAGAGCGACCCTGATTGGTTAATGAACATCTCTCAATTTACAGCAGCAAAATGCTGGGTGCCATCAAATGCAACCCAAAGTTAAAGCTATGACTGCTTTAATAATCAATGACTGCAGAGTATTTAAAAAAACAGCTAAGCTTTCAGGGGCTTAAGACTTATTGCTCGCATTTTCTCAGCTTTCTTAAAGAAAAAAGGGGTGTTGTAGAAAATGGTCAAATTTATCATTTATAGCAAAATATTAATGTAGCAGCAGGAGACTTGATGTGGCCATCTATCTACAAGCATTCAGACTTCAAAGGAAGCATAAACACGGAATTAATGGTTTGTCTAGTGTAAAGGAAAAATAAATGCAAATGTAGCCTCATTAATACCAAGTGGGTGACTTCTTGGTTTATGGGGTTTGGATTGATTTTGTCAAAGGCCAATAGATTTATTAAAAATGTCTTTTAAATTTAGCATCCGTATACCCATTAGCTGAAAGAAATAAAATTCTCTGCAATTGCCACCACCTCTCCTCCTCCTCTCCCCCCTCCCTGGATGTTGTTTTACCTAAATAAAGTTCTTGCATTAGAGCTCACTTTCATACTGAAATATGTCTCTTGTAGGAGCCGCTATAAACGTCAGCATTTTCCACAGCGTTAGTTTATGGGCAGAGTGAATTTTAATGGCATCGTAATCTCGCCGCAATCAATTGTGGTACATGGGGGGGGAACCTTAGGGAGTGTCCATTAACCAGAGCTCTGCATCTCTCCCAGTGCTCAGGAGCTTCCAAAGGGTTCTCGGAATATTTTTTTTTTTCTGTTTAATACCTATTCACAACGTGTTTGCTCATGGCTGTTTCACCCCATTTCTCATGGAAAATAGAAGAATACAAGCTTATAGTCCCATACCACACATTCTGGGGTTGCTGCAGGACTCAAGGTCACAATTCCCCACTCCAAAAATCATGGGGAAGTTGTCCTAAACACAGTTTTTTGGTTAAAATTCAGGCCATTTTAAAGAAAGAACTCGCAGAGATACCGCTGTGCTCCCACGTCTGTACAGGAGAATGGTACGACGTTAGCAGAGAGAAAGTCATGGAGACAAACAAGGAGGATGAAGAGGTCTGGGCCCCAAGGATGTGCTTGGTCAAGAAAAAGATGAGATGAAGGAGGCACAGGTGACTAGAAGAGAACAGACCTAAACTTGGAAAAGGCCTGAAAATGGCAAGCTTGAGATCCCTGTTAACAGGTAGGGATGTGCAATGCAAGGGAGAGACACACGTATGTATGGAATCTCTGCATACACAAGAGAGAAAAGGTCTTCACTCGTTTTCTTCATCAAAAATAAATGGGAACACTTCTTAAGATAAAGATACTCTGAAGTTCACGACCAAAACCCATGACAGCTGCACGAGGATCACACTTTCCTGTATCCCAGTCATTTTATTTCTGTACCTGATCTAATTTTTTAAGCAGACTACAACTGGATTGGAATCATCACGTTCACCACCCAGAAAAACATATTATTGATATGATCTTTGCCACAACAAAGTAAAATGAAATGAAGACATTGGATTTCCCAGGAACTGTGGTTTTACAGACAGCTGAACCCTAATGTAAAGGTTACAAGGGGATCCACCACCTCCCACCCTAGGGCCAGATACCACTTGGGTGCAGGGATTTGTTCTGGCATTCTTGAAAACTCTAGATTAGCTCTCTCATGCAGATTTTACTTCCACCAGAAAAAAGGGATGCAAAGAGATAATTTTGCTATTCAGTTCTAGAGGTCTACATTGCAGGAAGCAATCACCTATTAAGGGGATAACTGGAGACCCCTGGAACCAGATTCACCACCCGTGGGGCAGGATCACATCTACTGAGAGCGTTTGAAGCACGTAGGCAGACACAGGCAACCACAGATGCTGGGCCAGAAATTGGACAATTTCCCATAAAAAGCTATGAAAAGAAAGAATTGTATGCAAATTCATCTTTTCCAAGAAAAATAGCAACATTTCAGCTTGGGGACTTCCATTAAAAGCAGAAATGTTTTCAGTACAGCGGAGTCCCTGGGTATCCGCATGTACCTGGTAAAATCTCCCATGCCGTACACCCCAATGCGCCTTTCACTAGGTGGTGTGTGAATTCCTATTAAAAGTGACCCCATCTGCTGTCACTATCAATGCATAAATCTCCAGGCTGACAGCGATTAGCAGAAGACAAACGGTCAAAAAAACGTAACACTCTCCTTGACCTAGAAATCATCAATTCAGGAAAGCATCTGAAAACACCCTGGAACCTGTCAGCAGAGCTGGGAGGGGAACAAGTCTCCCGACTCATTTAAATCTTTTAGATGCAAAATGTTTGTCCTATGCGGACAGGTCAAAATGAAAACCAAAATTAGAACAGAAAACTCAGCACAAACCATGGGTTTGTACAGAGGAGCTTCATTTTCTCAAACCAGAAACAAAATATTTAGAGTTTAAAAAAAAAAAAAAGAAAAAAACCTGATTAGGTTTCTCCTTTGCATCCACATCCAAATGCAAATTCTGCTTCAAGGGTAAAAGTGGATGTTTTAAACTGAAAATACCATTTCAGCCATTGCAGAAAGATTCCCAATTCACTAACACAAGCCAGAGCCGATCCCTTCCATGGAAACCTTCATGGCTGGGCTTTCCTGAACACACAGAGGATTCTGAGAAGAAACTGATGCCACAAACAGAACGCTTGTTGCTGTGCTTGTGGCAGAGAGGAGAAGCCCAGACAAACCCTCACAGTCTGGAGCCAGTGTCTCGAGTCCTCTCTCGGACTCGGCAAGCCAACTTTTGGCATGGCCGGAGCACACGAGTTTCCAAAACACACAGAGCCCCTGATGCCTGAGCAACCCCAGCTGGTGTTCGGAGCTTGATATGGTTGTGGAGAGACATGCCAGGTGGAGAGACAGGGATTGACAAAGAAACAAAAAATAAAGCAAGAAGCTAAATAAAAGCTAGGGCAACACCCCCCAGGTGAATTTGTAATTCTTCCCTCTCTGTACCAGGAGCAATAGGGTGTCTGATGGTGGAAGGACTCAATTGCAAGGAAAATCTGAGTACACACAGATGTGCTAAATCCTCTGGGGGTAACCTAGCAAATTAAGAGATGCAAGGTAATGGAACCATCCCTTGTCCCTGTCAGTCGCTGTCTAGGACGTGTGCCTGGCGGGAGCATCACTGACATCTCCACCTGCCCCGGGGTGGACAAATCTCCTGCAGAGGAGCCAGCCTCTGAGTCCCAAACACCTCGTGCCATCAGCACCCAACTCACACCCCTCCCACTTCAGACTTCTTAAGAAAAAATACATCGGAAGTTCAGGGCATGGTATCCTCTGTACATAGACCTAAGCGTCAGGAGCAGCGAGAGGTGGGCTGAACTGTCATTAAACGCTTTTCAGGGCTGGGTTTCCAGAAAGCAGCCCCCTCCTATAAGCACAGACAGCACATGCCCCCCCGATACAGAACAGGACTGGGAGCCAGATCACCTGGATGTGTCTGGATTCACAAGACAACAACCAAACCACTAGCCAAGACTTCCCTCGGTCCTAGCTCAGGATGGACTCAACTGTTTGCACCCCAAAGCAGGTCCAGACCCTGAGACAACCCTCCAGCACAGCTCAGC
Organism: Syrrhaptes paradoxus; assembly: GCA_013400615.1. Classification (NCBI taxonomy): domain Eukaryota; kingdom Metazoa; phylum Chordata; class Aves; order Pterocliformes; family Pteroclidae; genus Syrrhaptes; species Syrrhaptes paradoxus. Next base: position 7,231 of record VZTO01012230.1, read on the forward strand.
TGGGGCTGCGGGGCTGCTCTCCCTCTGCACAGCCTCCTCCGGAGCCATGGTCAGCCCTTTGAGCAGGGACTGAACACAAGGGAGATGCCCAAACAGCTGTCCTTAATGAAAGCTTTTGTCTGGCTTCAGAAAGAGCCAGTAAATACATCTGGCTGCTGCTTCTCCTCCTGCTGACAAGTGCTTCAGGGCCATCCTGCGTTGCCCACGCTGGCAGCAGACAAACAGAGGATTCAGCTGGTTTTCCTTTTCTCATTTCTTCTTTTCTAATAGGGCTCAGGAAAAAAATAAAACCTTGCAGTAAGTGCATTTGTGTGACATCTGCAGTATCTAATATTTTGTCATGCTTGCAAAGTGAGAGGGACCTCGGTTATTTTGTGACCATCCAATTGGGCAACATCTTGAGCTTTGTCTAACTCTGCTGCTGCCATTGTCCTCCCTAGGCACGTGGGGACAAATCCAAAACACCAGAGCAGAGCTAGTCTGTGGTGAGAAAGATCAGTTCATACAGCATTCAGTGCACAGGTAAGGCCACCATGTAAAAAAACCCCAAGATTAGGGGTGATGTTTCTTTTCCAGCTTTCAAAATTCAGAAAATAGATGAGATACTCTTAGGGGAAATGTTCTCAGCCTTTCTGTGCCTTTCTTCTAATTTTTTGAAATTAAATAAGGAACAATCCAAGGTGATTTTTTTTTAAAGATGATATTAAAATGAACATATTTTTGTGTATGTTTAAATACAGCTTTCATGCTCTGAAAAACATCAGCAAGGGGAACTTATTTCTGGTCCTTTTGAGATGATTCTTCGAGCAGAGCTATTCTCAGGCCTGGGGTTGCAGAGAGCTGGGTGCCAGCTTCCTTTCTCTCCTATTGGGAGTTTTTTGAAGTTGATAACATGCTCCACGGAGCAAGATGAGGGGAGGAAGATGACATTTTTTTCCTCTAGAGGGATGCTGTTAATCTCTCTTTCGCCTAGTGCAACTGAGCTGGGCGCTCTGCAGCAAGCCCCGGTGTGCCAGCCTGGTCTGAGACTGGAACCCCACGCAGAAACGAAGAACAGATGGAGGATGGTCTACAGCCACCCACTTACTATGTGGGTTTCTTACATTAGGAGGGCAGTAGAATTGCCCTGCTAAGTATCTGCTAACTCAGCCATAATCTGGTCAATGCCTCCAGCCAGCAAGCTCTTTCCCATGATGGTATCATACTCAGTGATGGATCTCCCTCCCCACAGACCCAACCTGGTGCCAGGTCTGCAGCAAAGCACATCTTTGCCTCCAAACACAGCCTTTCGCCATCTTTCCCCCATGAGCACCTGTGATCCAAGAAGCTTTGATGTGATGGACTTTGGTGGGATCTTCCCTGGCAGCTGTGCATCATCCCCTCTCTGTTTCCAACCAGCCTGCACCAGAGTCTGCAACACTCTTCATCTTGCCTCCAACGGGTATATGTTTAGACCCTACGACAAGGTTCAGTCGTGCCTGGTGCCTTTGCTACCATCTTCCAAAAGGGTTTGACAGTCTTTCCTTGCTTCGCTGCGTTTTTCTTGCTCCTGCTGGAGTCTTGCAAGGTTTGAATCTGCGTCCCCTCCCTTCAAGCTGAGCAAAATCATATTTCTTGTCCAACAGCAAGTCCCAAATCCATCCCACAGCCTCATAAGAGGCTGGACATTCAATTAACTTTCTTTTAAACCCAAATTAGAAAAACTAATCTGCAGTCTGCCTGTCCTGTGCTACTGCAGCCTGAACAATTCCCTACAACAGCCCAATGCGTAAAATGAAAATTTTCTTAGTTCCATATCACCTTACAGGCAAAGTTTCAAGGTCTCCCTCCCTCGTAGACACACACACATTCCCAATATCCCTGGTCAGGTAGCTGCAGACCTTCCTACCCAATCCGAATTGTCTAGAGGGTCCCTACACACTCCATGCTGCTTTGGAAAGCAGGTCTTCATCCTGCGTGTATCAACATGAGCCTTAGATAATAAACGGAGGACTAGAAGAAGAGAGAAATCATCAGGGCTGTTAATTTGACACTGACTCTTTTGATCTCCTCTTTAGATCATAAGGAAAGGGTAAGTGTGCTTCCTTTTAATCTTCACTCCCACACTTTAAAGGCCTCAATAATGTTCCCACCAACCAGATCATTTTCATTTGCAACTCTAATTAATCTGTGAATAAATATGCTTTGGAGAGGTGGATTGATTTAAATGAGGGCTGTCTTTTCACCTTTAATCTATAATGCTGCATTTCTCTCTCTTGAGAAAATAGCTTCTAGCTTGCACTCTCTCCCTTTCTCCCCAAGTTCATGCAAGGCTTTCTCCTCTTTTTTATTATTATAAAATAATGGCTTCAGCAGGTGAATAAAAGGTTAGGCAAGTTTGACAAAAATGGGAAGCTATTCACCCTTGCTACCTTTAATCTACTGCATTCTCCTCCTAATGAGTGTAAATTACCCAAGCTATTTCGCAGGGTCTTTATATGGCATAATACCAGCCGGCAGGCCATTCTCAGAAGGGGCGTTTTTATATTATTAGTATTAGTATTATCTTTAATCTTTTGTGGTGTGAAGAATGAGGACAACACAAGGATCCACACAAAGCAGCAGGTGCCGGGCAGAGGGGGACGTGGCAGAGCCCGCCGGGCTGTGTGATGGAATGGGTCCTCCATCGGAGGGATGTGGCAGCCGAGTAGCATCCTCGTAAGGTGGAAACCCACCAAAAAAAGCTAAAGACACATCCATGTGCCTGAGCTGTCTATACCAGCCATTAGTGGCTTCAGACAGGCTTGAGAGAGGAAGAGATATCTATCCCCACAAACTCCCTCGCATGCAGTCTTCTAGTGGTGGTTTGCAGAACCAAGGACTAGGCGTAGATGCAGCAAAGATCTGCCCATGTGCAAACTGCACACACTCTAGCCATCTCATCTGCATCCACAGCAGAGGTCCAGGCAAATCCCATTGCTGAAATGAACAGAAAAACCCGTTCTCAGATGGTCCCATTTTGGGAAGACAGGAGCAGCACAGGGAGCAGCATTGGAGGAACATCCTGGAGAGCAAACTCTCAAGCTCTCGGGACAGAAGGGAAGAAGAGAAAAGCTAAAGTAAAACATTCCTCACAGCTTCTGACAAACAAACTGAGGGCAGAGCTAGGAGAAAACCTCGCAATGTAGATTTCAAACTGGCCAGTACCACCAAGATAAGGAAGCAACTGGTTATTGAGAAGAAACCAAACCAGGGGTGCGTGTGGAGAAGCACTTCAGAAGCGAGTCTCACATCTTCACTGATGATCTGGAGAAGGCACTTTAGGACATTTCTTCTGGAGTTATTCAAGTCAAACACAAGCAGCTGTGAATGACAGTTAGACAGGAGCGACAGCATACAGGATTTGGTCAGGAAAAGGGAAAGGTATCTCACTGTTGGGGTTAAGTATCCTGCAACACAACGATGAGAAAAAGAGCCTGGGAAGCTATAGTGTGGGCAGGGACTTTGCCTTCAGGTGAGCACAGTCTTAAATCCACAAAAGGAAAGCAAGAAACCAGATAATCCACGAGCAGAGAAAGCAAGGAAGGGATGATCCACAAGCAGTCGAGTTAGCTGAAGGAATTGCCACCACTCATCTGAGATGCTGTAACGACTGGGAAAGCAGCACACAAGCCCTTGCTCCTTCACAATGGCTGGCATTAGTTCCTACTACCTCTGGCGAGTGCTGGGAACGGACTGGGAGCACTATCACTTTTCAGTGGGAACCCATAACACCCGCTGACCATGCCAGAGCCGTCAGCATCAAGCCAGATCCCTTGCTGGTGCGAACCGCTGCCATCCCACAGCACCAACGGGCACCACCATCCCCTGGCAGCTGCTGTGCTGGCACCAGGCTGCGTCACAAGGAGGGCAGAGGGGGGACTGGGTATGGCTGGGGAGCGGACCTGAGCCAAGAAACTCCCCCTCCCAAATTTAGCCAGCTGTCTGAAAGGAGTTTACACATAGGCAAAAATAACAAAATATCAATGCAATCCTCGCGGAGCAGAAAGAAAAGCTTGGCTTTGCTGCAAGCAGTAACCAGGCCATTCACGAGCCCAGCCTATTGCTAAGCCCCTTCAGTCTCTCTCCTCTCATCTCAGGTTGGTTCAGGTCCCCATTACTTCTGTTACATTATATGTCTTCCATTTTTTAAAATTTGCCACTTGTGATTATTATTCTCCAGTGTAAGAATGCCTCCTATTCAGAGGTTCCTTTGTTTCACTCTTACTATGCACACCATAGATGTTCAAGGTCGCCAGTTAGTCTATTATTCGAGCGGGCACTTTTTTTTCCCCTTTTTATTCCCCCCCCTCCCCAAAGAGGCTCGGTTCAAGGTCTCGCATTCTCCGCTTTCTCCCCTAAGTTTTGCCATTTCTTCTTCTTATAAAAACATTTTCCCTTGCCTCACATTCTCCAGTAGCTCCCATTCAATTCAATCCCTGCTAATATATATCCACAAGAAGCCCAGGGCAGACCCCAAGTCAGCTGCTTCTGCTGTTTTAAAAGAACCAAAGAAAGCTCTTTATTTTCTTAGACTCTCTAGCAATTTCTTGAGTTGCAAACTGATACACAAAGCGTTCTTAGAGGTGGCCAGGAGATTTCCATATCATTTGCAGCAGTACCGACTAAATATCAGGCTGCTGCGGAGGGACTTGGGTGATAAACCAGCCCGGGAAATGAGCACTTACAGCCCTAACCACTATTTCTGAATTTTAGCTGTACTGCTGTTGTCTTGCTCGCAACAAGAGGTAAAACAGCAAAGGATCACCTAGCAGGCCGATGTTTAATTTTGGATGAATAATGGAAATATGGCTTTAGCCCACTACAAACCTCCTTGTTTGTCAAGTGACAACATCCTCAACAAATCTGTCTGTATTTTCAGTCATCTCTCATTATCCAGGTGTATTTATGTACATCGTCTGTGCAGAGAAAAAAAAAAAACAACCCCAAACACCTAACTGCTTTACAAGCTCTCCAAGGAGGAGACTCACAACACCCACTCCTGTAATGCGCCGAGCTCCAGCACAGGCTGCAGTCGTGATTTCACAGCATGCTTTAAGAGATGGCCATCTAAACAAGGAAATTCAGGCTGAGCCACTTGAAACTGAAGTTGCCAAAGCAGTCGGTGAGGTATGGAAGGAGTAAGCTGCACTTTTATATGCAGGATAAAGCTGTTGCCCTTAGGGAGAGGGAGCTGCATGGAGGAGATGCCTTCACCAGGACAGACACTGGAGCCTGCTGGGGTTCCTCGCTGCTGGACACATCAATGGCAAAGCCTGGTTGTGAGTCATAGAATCACAGAATGGTTTGGGTTGGAAGGGACCTTAAAGATCACCTCATTCCAACCCCCCTGCCACGGGCAGGGACACCTCCCACTAGCCCAGGTTGCTCAAAGCCTCATCCAGCCTGGCCTTGAACCCCTCCAGGGATGGGGCATCCACAGCTTCCCTGGGCAACCTGGGCCACTGCCTCACCACCCACACAGGAAAACATTTCTTCCTCACATCTCATCTCAATCTTTCAGCTTAAATCACATCAACATCCCAATCAGCTCCAAAGAAAAGCTGTCAAGAAATAATGATGTGAGCAAAGCACTAAGCTGAGCTTGCTGCACCTCTGTCTACAATCCCACGCCATGAGGTGGGGTGGGGGCATGCGAAAGACGTACAGAGGACACCCTGTATTTGTAAAGATTTCTACATTCCTGCCCTGGCTTTCCTTTCCTTGGGCTCAGCCCTACATAGCAGGTGTTAAACTTTTGTAACACGATGCACACTGGAGATGAATTTGATTTTCCACCAGGTGACCAGGAGCACTTTGCTAACATCGGTTGCTTTACTGAAGCCATGGAAGCAGGAGATGAAGTCTTCTGTGCATCCCCCATGGAGCACATGGCTCCACCCAGTATGACTGCCAGGTGTTAAACTTTTGTAACACGATGCACACTGGAGATGAATTTGATTTTCCACCAGGTGACCAGGAGCACTTTGCTAACATCGGTTGCTTTACTGAAGCCATGGAAGCAGGAGATGAGGTCTTCTGTGCATCCCCCATGGCTCCACCCAGTATGACTGCCAAGCCAACAGAGATATTCGACCATCTCTTACGCACCCAGATGTGCTTTCACTTCCAATTCAGAGCAGAGTCTAGCTCCCATCCTTTGCTCCATGACATTTCTCAAGGCCCTCATGCCCCAAGTTACCACCACCACAAGGAACAGCGCTTGTTTTATTTTCAATTTGCTCTGCCTCCTGCTTCTTCTCTGCTTTTTTTTTTCCTAATATTTTATTTTTTTTTTGTTTGCCAGGCTCAGTCGCAGCACAGCAACATGCAGAAAGACATTCTTTCAATTCTTTGGGCATTGAGGCCGATTGAAATGGGAAACAAGACAAAGCCAGAGAAGAAAAGCTTATTATGGGCAGCCTAGTTGGAAGAAAATGAATCACCCAAACAGATAGGTTTCAACGATCTCAGGCGAACTACACTCTTTATTCCATACACCCGCGTCTAATTGTTCAAGAAAATGTTCATCTGCTTCATAATGACAGTCATAATGGAAGTTATGTGAAATAACTAAAAAAGTTTATTCAAGGGTCTGCTTTTGAAAATACAGCTATAATGCACTTTCTTCTGGGGATTTAATAGAATTTCCTCTCATAGAAATTGGATGGATAACAAGAATTTATTTTTTTTTTAATTTGAAAACTATGTTAGCTGGAAGGTTTTCCTGATATTAGATAGGACTTGTGGGGTAAAGGAACAGGGCAGTCAGCTGTTATTACAGAGGGGACAGGATGGGAAAAACAGCAGCATTTGCCCTGCTGCCCATGTCTCAGTGCCCCTCGTGCTCTGCCCGGGTTATACGGTGGGTTGAGGAAAACAACTGCTCCTGTTTGTCCTTAGGACCTAAAAGAAGCAGGACCAGAGCACATACCTCTGTCAAAATCCCTCCCCAAGACACAACCAGACTTCAGTGCTCTCCTCCTTCAGGGAAAGGTGGCATAAGCAGAAGGTGTTTCAATTATTTCCCTGGGCAGAAACAGCAGGAGAAGATCAGGCTGGGTGCTGATTTGCATGTGCAGGCTCCAGCAGACACCTTGATCAGGACAAGACCAGAAGGAATGAGAGGAGAAGCCCAGTGTCTGCGAGGAACAGGGCAGAGGAGCTCACAGGGCTTCCTAGAAGATGCTCAAGACTTAAAAAGTGAGATGACACAAACAGCTAAAGTTTCCCTCAGAAACCCTAAAGCTGGAGGGAAGGCAACACTATGAGCACATCGATTTGAGTTCGCAGCTGAAAACATCCTCTCGGTCCTGCAAGTCTTTGGGCTCTTTCTCTGCTGCTGATGGTGCAGAAGGCAAAGCAGGCTCCTCAGGCACCGCAGCCCACCCAGGGTCATCTCCAGCTCTGCTGCTGGGGAAGCCCCTCAGCTTTAATTCAGGATGGAAAGCATCTCTCTAACTTAACTCCAAGCCAAGGCTTTCTTTACACTGCCTCTAGCACCTTTCTAACTGGAAACGCAGGTCTAGGCAAACTCGGGGGTGCAGGAATCTTTCCTCCAGCCGGGCAGCAAGAGGTTAACAAGAGAGAAAAAAATTGTTTTTAAACTAAAAAAAATCTTAAATTGTTTCCCACATGAAGCATTATGAAGTACTTAGCACATCTCTGTACTTCAGGTTGTCAAACAAAACCGTGATACAACTTGGAAAGCAGAACATTTTGACATGAGCTTGGGCAGGAGGCAGGTTTTGAAGGCGGGACGATAAGATGCTGAAGAACCAGCCATCTGCTTGACACTGCCTCCGCTTCTTCATCGTCGAGCTGGAGGGAAGGAAAGGCTCCACTCAACTCAGCAGGACCCTGAAGGACGTGACCAACTTAGAAACCCATGAGTCATGCAACTGAAGCCTGGCAGGAGGAGAACTCGTGCAATTCAAGAGAATTGTGCTGAAGTACTTCACAGAGATGAGGCCTGAGAAAACACACAGGCAGGTGCAATTTCCACTCTGGAGAAATTATAAGCCTCCTTTTATTTATGTTTTAAGGGAAAGCAAACATTTTTACCCCACTTTTTTTTTCTCCAAGACTCACTGGGCTGGTCCTCATCCTGATGTCAGGGACAGTCAAGAGGGAGGACAGAGGATCTGAAGCAATAGGAATCTGCAGAATTCTAAAAAGGGTACAAGAAGAACTAGGAGCCAAAAAACATCCAGTGGGTATCCTACAGCAGGGCTTCCCAGCTCAGCAGCTTGGGCACAGAACCCACCTGCAGCACCAGGCAATGGGGCAGGTCCCTCAAACCTCCCCAAACCTTATCTCAGCAAAGATGCCCACAAGCTGAGCCCAGCTCTCGGTGGTAGGAGGCTGGTTCCTGCTGGAGGAGAGCTCAGTATGAACAGAAAGAAGTGTTACACCTTTCATTTTGTATACAGAAACCACCGTGTGTTGGGCTTTTTGTCTGCGAGCCCGCCTCTGTCAGCTCTTTTCACATGGACGCCTTTTGAAGGAGACACAATGAAGTTTCTTGGAAAAGCTTCAGCTGGGAAACTAGTTGAAAGGGATCTGATGTTTATGTTTAAAGTTTTAATACTTCAGGTTTCATGAAAGTAACGACCTGGGGTTTCCCAGGGAGCTAGTTGCTCAACTTCCAGTGGCATCTGAAAGAAAATTTCAGGAAATAGGCTCTTGATTACCAGCACTATTTATAAAGAAGCAAAACAAAAGTGCTTCCCCTACACACACCCATAATGTAACACCATCCAGAAAGGTGTCTGTTGTCTAATTAGAGACCTTTCGTTCTAATTGCACTGGCCAGCACTGCTAGCCAGTCCACGCTGGAGCAAGAGTCCCTGGGAGCATCCACCGTCATCCGAGCACAGGCACTTCACACAGCAGTGCCAAGGGCTGATGGGCCTCATATGCCAGTGGAAATTTAAGTTTTAAAAAGGGTTTATTCCCCTTCTTTTTTGTTTTACAAACATAACAAAAAAACTGAGGAAGCATTTCCACAGCTGCTTTCTGTCTTGGCTCAGCTTTTGAAACAACCTGGGCTCACAGATGTGTTGCAGGCAATAGGATCATGATGCTACATTACTATCAATCAGGGCTTGAAATTGCCATCAGAACCTCCAGGTGCTGAGAGCATGATGCAAAGTAGAGAAACTTGCCTAGAATTTGGGGCAAGAAAGAGTATCTTATAATCTAAAGGTACTTGACAAGGAAATCACTGAGGGAATCCCACCACACAATCACCATACAAGAACTGGGAAGGAGCTGCACTTTGAGTTGCTCGTGGCAGTCACTACAGTGGAGAAAAGAGCAAGGACAGAGCAATATATGCTCTGAATATATGCTTGCCTTCACCAGAAGGACACCAGAATCTACAAGCTTGTAGCCAGCCCTGCTCAGTGCAGACCAGCTCTTCCCTCCTTTCCCACCTAAAACACCCCAAACTGCTCAGAGACAAGAGACAGGGATACAAAGCAACCCACAGCACTAAGATTTGACACCACAGAACACTCAGGCTGCTCATCTGAATGCAAGAGGATTGCAGCAGTTTCCACCCCAAAAGACCCAGGTCTGCTTTTACCATGAGCAGGTTTGCCCATCTTTACAAACAGCCCATCTCAAAGAATCTTTGCCACTTACTGTGCAGCCCAGTAAGTCACCCCTCTGCTGAGGTGATGACTGCCAGAGCCTCCCAGGTTAGCCTTATGCTGCACAAAGGAAAGAGGAAATCCAATGCTTAGATACTAGACAGAAAAAGAAGTAGCTACTCCAGGTCTGCATAAAGAAAAGCCTCCCACCCAGGGCATACAGCAGAGAATACCTTACTTCCAGGAAGGGTCCACCCAGCACTGATAATGCGCTCAGGCGAAAAGGAGCAAGTCTTCCTGAGACCCTATTTAAGCCCATCAGGCTGATGGTGAACTCCTTCCACCTGTGTGTTGTGGTTTGACCTTGACTAGCAGCAAAATACCACCCAGCTGCTCGCTCACCTGCCTCCCTCCCAGGGATAGGGGAGAGAATTAAAAGGGTGAAGGGAAAAGAGACTCGTGGGCTGAGATAATAACAGTTGAACAACTAAACTACAATAAAATTGAAAATAATAACGATAATAATAATGGTAGTTATAATAGCAATATATACAAATACACAAATGAGTGATACACAGTGACACTGCTCACCACCTGATGACCAAGTCTCAGCCCGTTCCTGGCTAATGATCCCAGAGCAGGGAGAGTCCTGAAACTGCAATCCCAGAACGGAGATAAGACCTCCAGTGTCCGAGAGACTGAGACGACCAGAGTGAAGGGCAACCTGACAAGAGAGAGCCCTTCCAGACAG